>JAQGAA010001352.1:0-16017 GCA_034696425.1 Isotoma viridis | reverse complement strand
CCGAGTTACTTATTAAACTCTTAGGTCATAAGTTCAATAATCAAGCCACATCATAAAACATCTATGCTCCTCTCTCAGCCTTATATTATGATACCTAATTACCTTATCATAACAACTTTGCCTAAAAATATGTAGAGATAATGTGTATGTAACTCTATTTAAAAAACTCATTGGTAATTATTGAGATAAAAATATTATGCACGTGTGGTGTCATAATAATCATGTTGATATTGTATTATGATCATGATAACCTATTGAGTTTATGTGCATAAAACGAATGCATTTCTCTTAGTGGGTGTGTCTTTCTGTCTAGTAAATATAGATGTTTGTTTGGGTATAAATCAGTTTGTGAAATTTAGCTGATATTTTTATGGATTTTTGGTGGAAAAAGCTAAACCCTGGTGGATTTTGTTCATGGGCTGTCAAATAACTTACATTTCTTATTCCTTGGTCAATTCAAGCCAAAACATCCCACCCACCCGATCCAAAGCCCCAGCCTCTTTGGATTGGATTCCCTTAAGACTCCCAAACATTTTTACTGAAACTGTGAAATCCAATACTGCGAAGTTAAATGTTGTTTTTCTTATATCTTATTTCCTACGTGATGAAAGCACTTTCATTATTCAAGGTTAAGCAAACAAAACAGATAAAACTTTATTTTCTCAAAATTTACCAAGGAACAAGAAACTAAGTTTGTAGTAGACAACCAACCGTCATCAATCAAGTGGGTTACCTCCTTATTCAGCCCATAATAACAACAATTGATCTATTTGATTGTTACAAAAACCCCAAAAACCAAACCAAAATCCAAAAATCAAATAAAAATAACAGCTAAACCCACTACCCAATGATTTGCGTAGTATATATAAAGAATACTTTCATTCTAAAAGGACAAGAGAGAGAGAAAGAAGGTTTTACTCTAATTAAATTATACTTTCTAAAAATAATATTCGAAAATCCTATTTATTCTCCATTTGTATGTACGTAAACGTGTATCTATATGTTGTATATAATATATAGCTCTTGTATTTAAAACAAAAATCTATATGTCTATTGGCAAAAGTTAAAATGTGTA
The DNA here is from genome assembly GCA_034696425.1 of Isotoma viridis. Taxonomy (NCBI): domain Eukaryota; kingdom Metazoa; phylum Arthropoda; class Collembola; order Entomobryomorpha; family Isotomidae; genus Isotoma; species Isotoma viridis. The sequence continues at coordinate 14,942 of JAQGAA010001352.1, read as the reverse complement.
TCTAACCGATATAATGGTGCATTCTATATATTTCTTCAATTAAATTATATAATGATGATGATATTTATTGCGTATGTCATGTATCGTATTTTACAAAATTATTTATTAAAGCTGAAACTCTATCTGATAAAACAGCAACACAAGAGAGAGAGAGCAAGAACAATTATGGAAAAAGCTAAATAAAATACTTTTATGCTGCTCCAAAGTACTATCAAACTGATACTGATACATAATTATAAATAGTACTAAAAATTGCTATTATAAATTATTATTATGTATCAATACTATAAATGTACTTTATAATGTAATAGATTAAATTATTATTATATAACGATACCTACTATGTATGTATAAAGCAACAATCAAACCTTTTCTATTCTCATGTACGTGTACAACTTACTTTAATGAAGAACATTTTTTCATATATCTCAATTTACAAATGAATAAAAATCGTTACTATGATTCAATATTTTTTGTTTTTGAGTCTTTCTTATTTATTGGAGTTTTTTTTTATGAAAGAAGCAGACCCCTTTATGAACATTTCGTGAAGGTTAAAATTCGTGTATATTGATTAGATTGTTCACTAAACCATTTTCTTACAGTAGTTCTATTCGAAAGTACTTTCCTTAAAACGTTTAAAAATCCATTAAACACATAATGGAAATGTTTTTTTCTTTCATAACAATGCAATGCTAACTATAAAAAGGAAAGAATTCTAATTATTCTTTAAAGAATTTTGCACTAATGACTAGATTGAAAGGTAATTATCAATCAGAAACCAGCTTTGGGTTTTTCTGCCAAAACTGCCAGCAGATCTTCAATATATAGGAAAATGAACGAGATATTTTATTACATGGTAATTTATTCCAGCTGCGTCGTATAAAACTGGTGGCAGAGAATTCAACAAAAATTTACAAGATGTTAATACTTTTGCATTTATTTGTGTTATAACTTTTCAATTCTTTTAAAATGGAACTTTATACTTGTCATTTGACCCATGACCTTTCATCACGATATCTCGAGTCGTTCTTATAATTTTAAAAACGTTAAGGATTTTCCATTGATTTATTACTAAATTTTGACTAACTTAAAAATACTGGGTACTTAATGTGAGATTTCTTGACTTCCAGACCTTCCCAAGCTGTGGATCAATAAAATGAACTTCAAATGACATTATTATAAAAAAATTTTCTTTCTACATAGTTTATCTCACAAGCTATCATAGAGACTCTGTACCTTTAAAACTCAATTTAAATATCCAGCATTACAATACTTGCTATTAAAATTGAAACAATTAATGAAGAATTTATTAAAATTCATGAACAAATCTTAAAATAAAAATGATTCTAAAGTATCTCTCTTTCTCATATCTAATCCTCCAGATACGTCAAGATGTTTGGAGCAAATGCAGCAGGAACTTGCAGCGGAAACAGTGGAAGAGACCGCAAGAAGCCCAACGGTTCCATAGGATTCTTTGGTGGTAGAGGTCTATCCCTTCACTTTCGTCCTCCCAATATCAACTCAAGCAACCACCAAATAAATCCTGCCTCCCCAGGGGTAACTTCTCCCCTCGGGCCATCATACCAACCCAGTAGGGAGACCCCCCATCAAAAATTCGCTCGAAAAGTCCTTGAAATCCCTTGGCTTTTTAATTTCAGCGTTCTAGCTCCTTTAGCCGGAGCTATTCTTCTTTTCATTGGACTTATACAACTGACCCCAGGAGCTGACGCGAGTCCATATGCAGCCCCACTGATTACCGCAGGTACAATAGCGATTGTCCTGGGTCTCTTTGTAATAGCGATACGAATGTTTTTCGTATGGGAGCTGAAAAAGCTAAATGCAATGAGGACAGATGTCCCCCAAATCAAAGTAAACGAGCCGAGTTACACAGAAGATCCAGAAAAGGGTCCAGCCGGAGGTATTACTCCTGACCCTTCTGCTACTGTCGTCAACAATACAGATGACATGGGTAACGCTAAACCTCCAATTTCGAAAAATCCAACACCAGTCGCTTCCCCAAGAAAAGAGCAAGTATCCATAAATATGATGAATAATAGTGACAAAGGTCAAGATCAAGATGAGACTAGTAGACTTCTTGGAGAAAATGAGATTGCTGATGGAAACAATAGCATGAACAACATCAGTAGTAATGGTCCAACTTCAAACACTTCGAATGAAACGGGTCCTACGTAGGCAGATTTTATTCATTGTATTTAAAACACACACACACACGTACACCTACTAGATACAATGGGACGAAAAGGTCAAAGGTCTATTTCTCCTCTTCTTTTTAAAAATTGTGAAGACTCAAGACATTTTTCATCCATATCCATATAGAAAAATGTGTTATTTTTAAGTTGGCAATTTCCATTATTAATTGTTAATTACATACAATGTAACACATTTACTACTTGCATAGGCTATAAGCATTAGGCATAGCGATTTCACTGTGCACAAATAATTAAGTGATGTTGCTACACTGTACACTACTGTTATATATTATTATAATTAATGAGTCGGTCTGTGTTCCTTAAAAGGCATACATTTTGTAGGAACCACTATGCACTTTACATTTAAATAGCAAATTCGTGATACATTTTTATTCACGAATGAAAAATTTATTATTACAATTTATTATTACACCTCAATATTATAATCACGAGTTCAAAAATCATAAAATATCAAATTAATTATTCTATCATCGATGTTCATAAAAGTTTTTAAAATCTTTAACACACAGTAACTATACAACCTGATCATCGAAGGCATTTAAAATTTCAAAATTTTTAAATCTTAAATACAATTGAAAATAAATACGTACTAACAAACATTCATACATTTAGGCTAATCCGGCAATGATTTATACAAATAATAAATTATTATCAAAAATAATATCAAAATCCAAAGAAATCATTTCAAATATGATCACCACGTTCAGAATAAGGAAACATAACGAGCTATTTAAAACGAAATCAGCTTTCAAAAATTTAAGGTTTTAAAACACAAACAATTCAAAATAATGCCTCGAACTTCGAACAACATACAAAAAAATCTTTCAGATTTTATTACCAATTTAGCTAACAATTTCATCTCTAAAATTTTGAATTAAAAAAACACATTTGTTTTTAATAAAAACTTCCTCACTCTGAAAAAACTGCTTGTGCATGCCAAATTGGAATTTACCATTAATTAAAATTCTAGTCACTATTTGTAATTATTATTAGTTCCGTATAATAATTATAATTCTGTACTCAAATTGTAAATAGGAAATTCCTTATTAGAAAAGACAGTGAATTTAAATTACATAATGACACTATTTATCATCTCTATTTCTCAATGTACCTAAAGGTTAATTATTGTACACGATGACACGATTGTAAATTAAAGAAAACAAAAAGCAACACAAAGACCATGGCAAGTGAGACTACCTTGGGCCATATTTAATACTTTTTAAAACTTACACTCTAACTTTATAAATGTTTTCGTGTTTGTATTTATAAATGTATTAGCAGATATATAAAACAATTTTACCTAAATGACATTAAATGATATTGGAAAAGGTGCTAAGGTGCTATAAGATATTAGTACGACATTATACATTTTCGAAATACATATATACCAAAGTATCGCTATACTTTGACCATTATATTTAACATATATTTTAAGTATTTGTTAACTGTATATAATATAAGAGATGTAACCCCACCGTCTACTGCTTGTGGGATCTAAACTTGTATTGTGTTCCCATGTCCCATATTAATTTTTGTGATGTATCCAACCCCACAAAATGGGGAGAATAGTTTTTAAAACCTAATTAATTTTATAACCACTGTATATTGTTGTTGCTGCCATTGCAATACATAATGTCTTTTTACAAAATATTACACGCTGAATTTAAATACGCTGGATTTCAATACGCTGTTGTTAAAAAATAAGCATTGTTTGTGGTTTCAGGAAATAAGAGTTATTCCACTACTGACTCTGTTATAAATTTGTGTCTTTCATAATTTTTCATCATTATTACTACCTTGTATTTTCATTTTAGTTCTTAATCTTCTAAACTTCAATACCCTACTGTCGTACTGTCCTGTACCTTTGCCTATGACTGTATTTGAAGTAACGTATTTGCCGAAATAAACCCCCTGCCTAGAAAAGACTTGTATTCTGAGAGCCGAGAGGATAATATTTATCAAGACAATCTAGAGTTATATGATAATGTCTCGATAAATACAACATGGATTCTAATGTAACAACGAGCCTAAAACAAATGTACTATTCACTAAAGTAATGTTTTAAAATTAAAATTCTTGTAAATTTTAACCATTTTAATTACTGAAATTAAAAAACTGTCTCCCTTCCAACTTCCAAGGAAAATATTCATCCTGTATCACTCGCTGGAGCTCATGAAAAATAAATTTCACATATTCAAAAAATTTGAAAATTGAACACACACACCAATCTTATGTGAACTTCCGACATAAATAACTAAAGAATATATAAAAAAGGTCAAAGGTTAAACATATTTGATGAGTATCTCCTCTATCCGTATGTATCATCACATCAACATCATCAGGAGTATGAGACTTACTTAAATTCTTTTTCATTGTACAATTTTTTGATAACCTTTTATCCTTCTTTCCTTCCTGCGTTGCTTTTGTTTTCTACACGAAAGAAATTCCTCTACTGCTACTACTACTTTTAATATTCATTGTTTATCTTTATATATTATATATCATTATTGTAATTGTACTACATTGATGTTGATATTGTTGGTACAACTGTGTGTTATCTAAAAATTGAAAGCGATTCAAACCCAACTTTAACCTTTAAAAATCTCCAAGTTTGCACGTTGAGCGTTGTAAACATAAATAAGCATTTACTTAAAAGACTTTGGAATAAATTGTTGAGATTTCAAACTTATCGTGAAATATTATAAATTAATACTTAAAAAAACGTTAAATGTTGTGCTAATTGTATTGCCAAGCTAATGCTATATATTATATATCATTATATAACATATTTAGAAATAATTTTTCTCTGTATAGAAAAGTATTTAAAGCTACGTTTTACGTAGTTATGTCTCTACTAAATATAAAAATATTTCTAACTGTTGCTAATTCACATTCTTTGTCTCTCTGCCCGTTTACAAGAAAGATATTACTTTTTATACACAAAAATTAATGGATTTCGATCGCTTTTTTAAAGTGCGCGATTTTTTCAAGGATATGTAAACCTCTAAGCTATATTACATTAAATGTTATACATACAGCGACCTGCGACCTATAATCCTTGTGTCAAAGGTTAAAATGCAACTTTATGCTCTCTATGTACTAGATATATTAATTAAACCGCTAAATTGCTGAGCTGTATTATTATTACATGGAGTATAATTATATATTATCACTATTGTATTTCGCTGCGCTTTCACTGTAATTTAAGCGTTGTTGTCCAATTATGCAATCTTGAGCGACCTAAACTTTTTATTATGAAGTATATATAGCTAAGCATAAGCTGTTGAAACTGCTCCTTTATAGTCCTACCTTTTAAATAAAAAACATAACAGACTATTATATCATACCGAAGTACTCATAATGCACTTGAATCTCGTATATTGTAACATAAACACAGTAAGAAACAGCATTTAATTATTAAAACCCATACCAAAATAAAAGCAAACATTCATTTGCAAAGCACTCTCAAATAGCTTATAAGTAAAAACAAACGGAGATTATTTAACAACAAAAAAACTTGTGTGTATTAATTAATTAGTATAATCGGTCGAATGAAGAATGACATGAGCTTCTTTTCTCAAGAGATTTAATTCCTTGTGTGAAATAAACTTTTGGAAACAAATTTTTATTAAAAATCGAAACGAAATTGGTATTTAAGATAATTAGTTATCTACAATCGGGGGAATAACATAATAATTTTATTGAAAAATGGGAAAAAGTATAATATAATTAATGTTTTATATTAAAACCGCACGCGATGTAATGATGTAAATGTACATGCATTATAAATTATAGAATTTTGGAGAGTATTTAAAATTTAAATGGTATACAATTTGTTATTATTATTGTTGTTTAGTTATTATTAGATGTATCACATCTTTACCAATCATGTGTCCTTCCTGTTGTAATTGTGAATGGTATTATCATTATTATTATTATTATTATTACTTGTGGTTTCAATAAATAAATCAAATGAAATTCTCACTTGCTTATTATACACATGACTATTTGTTTGGAGAACATCAAAAAATCTATCCGTATTAAGGAATTTATTTTCATAACATAAAATAATAATAATGGATTTATATTATGAAAGTCAACATTTTTTTTAGAAATTATCCAATTTGCTATCAACACTGAAACTATATAATGGCTACATTTTTAGAGTTAATTTTTTGAAAGTATAATAGGAAATTGATTTAGGGATGCATTGTTGTCAGTGATGATGGTAAAAATACAGCTTGCTGAAAGACTTTTCCTTTAAAAGCACATCATAATGTTGATCAAGTACACCGATTTCAAACATTTAATTTAATTAATACTTCAGTTGAGTATAAAATATGAGTAATTTTCGATTCGAATAAAATGTAGTCAATTTAAATATCGAAGCAGGATTTCTTAGAAAATGCTGAATGTACAGCTCAAAATAGAATAAATACCTTTTTTAGTAAACGAATAAAGATTCGCTGTTAAAAATTATGTATTTATATTGAAAGATGAAATCATTTTTATTTTGAGGACATGACTTAATAATTTTTTTTATAAGGTTCTGCTGATTTTATCAAAAATTTACATCAACACGGCTTACATTTACCATTCAGATTCAGATTAGAGAATACCCTCAAATTCTTCTACTACAAAAAGATTTTGTCTGCCTTTTGTATGCCATAATTAAAATGTGATCAGTAATTCACTTCTTTTTAAAACTAAGGTATTAATTTGCAAGCTGGGATCTTATTTTTTTCCTGACTCTCATTACTACAGGGATTAGCAAGTTTTATAGTTTAGCAACCCAGTAGGATTGTTAATTCCTGTTTGCATGGAACATTACCATAAATTCCAAAACCTTCTACTCCATACAATAAAAACATTTCCCATTCAATTAAGACCGACATCATTCTTTTAATCATAAATTTGCTTTATTTTTCTGAAACTCATTTTTTTCAACATTTCTTTTTAATTGCATGTTTCTAAAGGCTCTATTATTTTCATTCATTATCAAGCGTCGATTCGAAAGCCTTTTTTAACAATCATCCTCTTTTAGAACGTGTCATGTGGAAACATAAAAATAACTATGTACAAAAGCAATAAAATTATACTTTTCTATTCATTTCCGTTGCACATCATGTCATTTCATTATTATAATCCATTTTGTAAGACTAAATATAAGAGGATGGACGTATACTCACACTACTATAACACTACTACTGCACTCTACATTGACACGTTTATTAATGTAGAATTTTACATTTCAAAATAATTAATTCCACATATGAAGGGAGTTAATTTTAAAATTTTTTAGACTCTCTCTGTACCCCCTGTACATCTTCAGGGGTTACATTCTCTACACACTATACACAATTAAATAAAATATTACTACACAGGGATAGGAAAAATACATTCATCTTCATTTAAAAATCTTCATTCTATCCCCTCTGACTTTAACAACATTACGTTTAATAAATTTCTGAGAATGAGAATGACTAAAAACGACTACACCATGTGCACCATTGTGTTGACCATGGGTTAATTTGTATTATTTAGTAGAATCAATAGAATTGTACCATTAATATTTACAATTATATAACTATTATAGTATAATATATACTTACAAACGAACGATTACAATTTTTATTAACTCATCGAAGATACAACGTAATTAATTTATTGATTGGATACAATAAGCGTTTTCATTGATTTGATTTTATAATTTTTTTGTCTAAACTTAAATTATTAAATCAAATCAGTATATAAGTCTTGATACTACGATGGGGTTGACATTCATAAACTATATACCTGCGTGTATAAAAAGCTTACGTTTGCCAACTTACGATTTTGTTGTTGTTTAACTAATTAACAAATATCCTACACGTATAAACTATTACAAATTAAACTCTCTGAGAAAATCCAACAGAGTGAAGGTTATTTTGGGGTTTAATCCTGCTACATTAACAATTAAAAAAAAACAGTACAAAAGTTTATTGAAGTGATTAAAATCAAAACAAGGAAAATGTATATTATTAAGTCATCACAAAAAATTAGTGTTATTTTTCAAAAACTCGTAATATTTAAACCCTACTACAATATAGGGAACTAATTATTAGCTCAAATATTTTTGGCAATTTCAAAATAGTTTACAAGTTAATAATATATATGTTTTTTAAAACCCGACTACATTAAAGTTATTGGCTAATTGACTATTATTACTATTTGAGAGAGAAATATTGATTCTGGTTTCTATACATGAATCTATACAACATTTAAATTATTTATATCTTTGATTTCGATCTACTTTTTGACTGGGGGATCAACTTCACAAGGGAAAAATACTGGGATATATCTTTTTATAAATGTGAATAGGGCACAACATTGAATGACTACGAACGTTACAGTTTTATAAGTTTAATTGTTTTTTTAAATATTGATATTATTATTAATATCTCGATAAACATTTAAATACACTTTGCTTCTCATTCAATTACCAACAGGAAATTTTACAGATAGAAGAAATTTTGTTTAATATATAAATAGCTGAAGGTAATAAAGAGAAAATGCATATATAGCGTCAGTAAATGTCAACATTTCCTAAAATTGCGATTCGAAGAATAGGCAAGCCTCTCTGCTGAAGCAAAATGGTAGGCAACACAATATGGTTGTTTATGCTAATTTATAAATTGAGATACTCTTTGGAGTACATGCGGTTAGACAGAGATATTAATTAATCCCCGTGTCAATACTTTTTCAAGTAAGTACCTAAGTAGTAACGATTGAATACTTACAGTTATAAAGTACTTTTTTATACCTTTGACACATATACACAGCATACAGATGAAGCTACCAAGAATTTTGTTTATACATTCAAACAATTATGTTTTCTTTATGCGTTTTGAACTTAAATATTTTTCAAAACAACAAAATAAGGGCTTTTAAAGTGTCTAAAGATTTGCCTTAAGTAAAATATTCTACTCACTCGTGATGATTTCCATCCCAAATTCTACATGGGTTGTTGTAAAAGGACGATTTTCGTCTGTGGCTTATAATACAATAACTATACTATATATCCTCTTTTTAAAGACTTTATATAAGTGATGATGATTGTTATAGTTTTCAATAGTTTAATTATTTTTGCAATTATCTGCAAGTCAATGTTGTACAAATCAAAATATTATTCGTCTGGCAAAGAAAAAAATTAAGTCAAGTTATAAGATATCGCTGGTATTGAATAACATACTAATTAAAAATTAACTACACTACAATTACTAATTAGTTGTACAAAACGGATGTACAGCGTGTCACTAGATTGGTAAGATGTCAACAGTAATGTTGATTGATTCTGGTTTGTTGCCTTGATTGGCCGACAAGATCTTGAATCATGAACTTAGAAAAGGCAAATTCTTGAAAAAACCTTTAAATATTGTATTTAATGGAATTCTCGCTACAGTATTTTTTCGAGAGTTTGTTCTTTCGAAGCTCATTATTAAAGATCTTGACTTTACACTTGTTGCCTTTTACTAATTACGCAAAGGGTAAGTAATTAACTGTCATATTAAGATTGGCTTGAAATAAATAATAGCATGCGAACGAGTCAATTCATAATAATAATAATAATATTGAAGACTAATTAATTTCAATAATGTGTTGCTTGTTGTTGTTGAGTAAAAGCTTTATTTGACGACGAGTTGCTATTTAAATGAGATGATGTTGTTGGACTTCCCCCCATAGGTGATGACCCTGAGGAGTTTGTACTCGATAGTATTGACTGCTGATGTTGGCTTACTGACAATGAGCCATTTGAATAAGCTTCAAGTATTAAAACAAAAAATGTAAATTATTACATTCAAAAGATCTCTTCGGTTATTATAATTCAATTATAGTTTGATACCTGGAGAACTGGATAGAGTAGAAGATTTGTCACTTGCAGACATTTTCGAAAAAGCAAGCAAAGCGTCTGGAAAATTCGGTGGAGTCGCAGGTGTGTTTGCTGGAGTCATCTAAACAAAATTATTAAAAAATCAAATTGAAACTCTTTAAAATAAAGTACTACATGCAAATATTTTAAATTAAGTTTTTAAACAGCTTATATTTGAAAATTACGATCTAGATTAGAATCAAGTTTAAACTTAATTTAACCTACATTTTAAAATTCCATTCAAAATTCTTTCATTTTCAAACACAATTACTAAACAAAACAAAGACCTTATTTCAGACACTAAAATATCCTCCTATAAAATCGATTTAGGTAATTCAATTTCATTTTTCAGTGAAAAAACCATTTATTTTGCAATCAAATTCATTAAAAATTTAGTGGCATAGGTTAAAACATCGTTGCAAATTTTGTAAGCACGCTACTTTGAAAAACGAAATAAAATTCTAAGACACTAGTAGAAGTAAGAATTAAAAAACAAGAAGAAATTTCGGGATATATCTGATTAAAGCTTTTCATATTCATCTAAGTAAAGGTGGGCAAATAAGAGTAATAATAGAAAGTCAAGGTAGTAAATATTTCATACATATACCTGTCCAAAGTGTCCATGCAAAATGTGCGGATGTTGTCCACTATGATAAGGATGAGAGGGTGGGGCCACGGCCGCCTCTTGAAAAAACAGACTGAGGGCCGTCTGTGATTACATAACAAATAAATAGTTATTAAAAAATTAAAACCAAATTATCTTTTTGTCATTCATTTGTAAATATTGATTAAATAAACCATTGATAACATTTCAACATAATAAATGATACACTCTTCCACTAAGGTGAAGGTCACATTCTTTAACATTTAATCCAACTTTAATCTCTTAAGGAAACTTTTCCTTAAAACATATATGACCTTCGACCTTAACACACAAATATCAATACTACCCAAAAACCAAATAGTGGTTGGTATATTTAGTATTTACGATTATTGCATAATATAAAACAAACAAACAGATTTTACATGAATCTGGGAACAAACTTTCTGTACCAACCAGTAAGCAGTTGTTATTGTTATATAACCCAACCTAACCCCTAACCCAATATTGAGTTAGGTTAGGTTAATAAAAGCAGGTAGTGTTAGTCAACAACAACAATAAGAAACTAATTCTTTCCAGCGTCTAACCTCAAAGTGCCAATGTGCAGCCTGCAACAATGACCTAGCCTGGTCCGTAGCACATCCAGCGACTAATACAAACTGATTTATCATAACTTGTTCTCTCAGCGTATCCATTTCTTCCCTTCAGCCCTTCCTCACTCTCTTTGACCTTTTGTATAAAACTTTATTACCGACGCTTCGCTGCAAAATACAAATCTCTTCTTACTCCAACGCTTCTATTGTTATTGTTGTTATCTTTTTTAGGCTTCTTCACTCTTTGTGACCTTCGTCAGGTCGTCTTGTTTCTATACAAATAGACTTTATTACACCCCAGCATATAAAAAGTTGCTCTAGCTGCTTCTTCCTTGCTGCTGGTGGTAAATGTTTTGTTATGGTTATGGAACTTTTGGTATATATTATATGACTCCTACTCCTGCTGCTGATGTTCGCCTGGCACTTGTAAAAAAGGGTTTATATGCAATATTATATTGATAATAATATTATCATCATCATCATCGTCATGTAGTTTGTGTGTTGAGTCTACGGACAATAATGCTACTTGGTCGGGTGTATGTGTCGAGAAGGGAGGTCATATCATTCTGCAGTGTGAGTCGTCGTCGTCATAAATCTGCAATAATAATAGATGGTAAAAAATGCCCGTCTAAAAAACCCCGAATGAATACAAACTGTATATAGAATGGATGGAGTAGTACGTATATAGTTGAATGGAAATAGTACTTTTGTACATATGGGTGTTTGTAGTAGTAAGTAGTTGTAGTAGTAGTGGTAGTACTACACAGTACACACAAGTGAATTCCTCAATGTTTGTGTGTATATTTGGGCCATTCTGGTTACTTCGTTGTACACCCTTGTGTTATTATCTGAACATGTTCCAGACTTTTAGGGCCGTTCGTAAAAAATTACAAAAAATTCCCTACAGACTCAATTTTGGTTCAAATTAGTTCCAAAACCTATGCTTTGGTATTAAAAAATTGTGTCTCAAAACATATTTTACGTAAAATTGATCAGATGGTATTATGTGATGAAATGAATTGGATCTAGGGGGAGGGGACTGAGATGGACGATCAGAAATTTGTAACTATTATATTATAGTTTAATGAGGCTAATAATAGCTAGTATAGTATAACTTATTTAGCTCTACAATTAAAGACTGAAATCTGTCTGTGATTTTTCTAGTTTCTGAGAAATAGGTCATTGTAGTCCTTGAACTATTAATTATTAAAATTATTATAATGATGATTGTAATTTCATTTAAAAAAATAAAAGGTGACCTTGTAGGGGGTGGAAAAGTATCCCACTACCCCATATTATGAATATGTGGGGGCGCTTTGAGACATCTCACTCTCACTTTCTCTCAACCAACCAAGGAGGCTTTCTCTTCGGCCTTCAGCCTCTTTATTTCGCCAGCGCAGCAGTCGTCTTAATAAAGTGGCCGAAGGCCTCAAGCCTCAAAGTGAAAGCTCCTTGGTGGTACCAGACACAAACCATGATACCCCTTTTACTGTAACTCGTCTTTGTGAGTGAAAACGTATCTACATTTTTAATTCAAATTTTCATTTCAATTTTAATTCAATAATTGATTAAGCCATATTAATTAATGTAATAAAATGCCCATTGAACACTACCTGCTAAAAACGTAACAACGAGAAATGAAACAAAACCCAGAAATTATGCTTTTTTCGTTAAATATTAAATGATATGATACTAATCATTAAATTAAAGATAATTTAAACTTCATCATATTAATTAAATGCTTGCTTACACAAAATATGAATAACCCATGCGCTTATCTCTTTCTGTAGTCATCATCACACCGTGTTTTACTACTATAAAGATGAGCCTGAATCAATTCCTTGTGTCTGTGTCTGCGCTGATTTCTTTATACTTAATCAGGAAGAGTCTTTAATGTTATATAAATGTATCTAAAGCATCCTTATCCTCATTCAGTGGAAAGTTTTTAAAACATTTTCAAAAATTTCTAAAATCAATTAAGCTTCTTATCTTAATACAAATTTTAATGCAAAACTTAAGATTTCAGTAATAGCATATTTTTCACCAGATTCATTTTAAAATGAATTTATTTTGAAAATACTTTGTATTCCTCGTACGCCTCTAAGTTTTGCAGTAGTAGTAACAGTAGTAGTAAGTAGTAAGTAGTAGTAGTAGTAGTTTAATTATGTTTTTTACTGAATAGGAGCAGTGGGGGTTTTTTGCTTGATATTCTCTGGATTTTGATATCAAGAGAAGTTGTTAAAGTGCAAAGGGTGTCTGTCTGACTTTTCACTTTCTCTCATTTGTTCCTTCTTGCAGTTGCCTTGAGCTTCTTCCTTTCATTCATAAAAATTCTATGCACTTGGTACAACCACTCATGGATACATCTGAATTCTGCATTATGTATTTAGTTCAAAGATTAAAGGATGATATAAAACATAAATATGATGATAAATAATAGTTTTTTTAATTTGGATTTATTCTATTTTTCCTCCTAGTTTAAATATCTTGTTAATAACAATGCAATACGTGTTGGTTTTAGTTGGATGCATTTTCCTCAAAAAAATGTATTTTTTAATTATAATTTATTGTCGAGGTTCTATTATTTAACTGTGTCCAAAAGTTGTTTGAGCAAGTTGGACCTTGGAAAAATTAAATAATCCGGAGAAACTACATTTATTTAAAGTGCTGCGTGTATTACATGAGGATAATAAAACTGAGTTTATTTCTAATTAAGCACAAAATCTTATTTAACTTCTCGAATTAACATGAAATGAACGGATCCCATACTATTATGGAAATTTTGATTGTTTTATTGTTTAAACAGCTTATAATAATAATGTCAAACCAAAAATAGGTCTTCAAATTCTCTATCTATATTAAAGTCATTTTCCCATCATTCATTTGCATTGCGGAAAAGTAAAACAAAACTTGTCAAATTTTAAAATTAATTACGAAACAATTTAAACATCAATGCACGGTAGAGCAGGTAGGATGTTTTATTTCCAGTTGTATATTAAACTGCATTTGTTTGTACAGCTCTTGCATTGTGCTAATTGTGGATTGAAGGGTTTATCGTTAATATGAACATGTGTAAATGGGCCACTTATTATTAATAATAAATGAATATAAGTCCACAAGAATACTCACAGGGTTTTCAGGTTTTTATACTTTGCTTAATCCTTTTTTAGGAAATTTCTGTAAAATTCTGTCAATAAATTTAATTTAGTTGAAAAGTTTGATGATAATTATTGATACCTAGTTAGTTTAAGTGGTTATACAAGTGGTTGGGATTGTTTTATTGTAAAATAAATAAAAAAGTTTCTGTTTCCCTCGTCCTAATCAAGCTTGTATTGTTGAAGTACATAATTAAGGCATTCTTCTATTTTTCCCGTGTATACTTGAAGAATGGCTTGTCAAAATCATTACAAGTATAAAAATCAACCCCACACTACAGCTTAGCATCGTTAGTTGACAATTTATATTTTGAAACCAATTTTATTTTGAAGTTTAGGCTGAAAACCTTCAATTTCATGATTCAATGCATCGGACAAAGATTACTTATCTGAAAGCTAACATTATTCAAAGTTTCAAAACTTCAAGGTTTTCTGAAGGAACAAAAATTGCTA
>JAQGAA010001351.1:0-16026 GCA_034696425.1 Isotoma viridis | reverse complement strand
ACTTTCTTAATGTACACAGACGCACTATTTTCGGCTAGGAATTTTTGACTTTCCATCTATAAAAACAACAAGAATGTTTATGTTAAGTATGTCCGGGTGGAGCTCAAATTGACACTGACGTCGTTTTAAAGCCAATTATATCCGGTACCCGATAAAATTCGGCAGACTGATGTAAAAATGGGCGTTCAAAATCTTCCTCATACACAGAGCGGTCATCAATCCCTAAAATCATTAGCATTTGACACGCATTTTTAATTTGAATACGGTCTATAACTTCTCCACGTCTTTCTCTTATAACCATGTCCAAAAGGGTTTCTCTTAAGTGGTCACGAATGCCTCCATACCGTACGACCTATTCAACATTTAACAAAGAAACGACCAAATAAGCAAGATCGAAATACATGTATCTAATTAAATTGAATGAATTTCAATACCTGATCGCGGAAAATTATTAGACCTAGATTATAGACATTATCAACATTATTCTGTTGGACGTAAACTCGGTCCATGTACATAAGAATATCTCGTATCATGACCATTGACGTTTGATGGTCATTCCAAGCTTGATTTAAAGTAGCGAGGAAGTTGTTGTGCAAGGAACGCAGGACCTCTTCTCGAACCTATCAATATCAATTTTAAAATAAATTAATAAGAATTGATAAAAAAACGAAATGTTCATTCATTTTAACATTTTCATCCAAAATCTCACCTTTGTTTCCAAATGCTGCGTAACGACTTCTTTCAATCCACTATAAAGTCGTTCTCCGTGCTTATGCAGGACCATAGTATAAGCATTACGATAAAGTTCCTCAAAGCTTAAACCAGAGTTGTTCTTCTTCTGAATTTCTTGGATCGCACTCTTCAAAAGAGACCAAATACTCTCCACATATTTTTCATCCATGGTCATCTAGGAAAACACCATTATAAATAGAATTCCAAGTTCCATGATAAGTAAAAAAACTGTATTTATAAAAATCGTTCATACTGGGAATGCCCTGATCCGCATCTTCCCCTCCTTCTTGGCGATTCCCGACTTAGAGTTCATCATTGTTTCCAATGAAATTCACGAACGGCAAAACCTTAACAAATATCAACGTTCTTGTTAGCCCAGATCAGCGATCCGGGAGGGACAAGAAGCCTTGCTCTTGCTTGCTTGTTGGTTGAACTAAGGTCTGTGGAACAGGACCAATGTCGTCTTAATTCTATCCAGTTCCAATCCAAGTTTATCAATTCCTTGTTTACGTTCGTGGCATTACCTAGGGTAACAATCAAATAAATGTAATATATTTCGCATCACACACAATCAAAAATTTTGAGAGTTTAATAAAAATCGCACTGTACAAGTTTACAAGATTTTTTTACAAGTATTTGCAGTTTTTCTGTTCCTCTGTCGCATGGTAACTCTATGTTCTACATTTTATGATTACCCGTCAGACAAATCTAAACCGTCCATTGATTATTACCAGTATGACGCGACGTTTCTTAAGGAAATCTTAATGTCTTCCCGACCCTCGTGCTTTGATATAAAATACTGCAAGTTTAGATTTTGAAATACATAACAAATCAGAAGGCAACGATTTCAAGATTTCATTCCGTCGGGAAACATAGGATGCGATGTATTGCTTATATCGAATGAGTTGTCATTATCATATCAGTCAAAAACTCAGGGACGAAATCATATGATTGCTAATAAATAATCAACGATTTCAAATTCGAATGTGATGCAATTCAAGCTCAGCCCATTTCCTCATTAATTTTTACATACTCGCCATACGCATACTTTTTGCCATTTTGCCTTGACCCTTCATTGTCTTGAACAATGTTGATAGTTATAAGAAATATATTATACGCAACAACTAGATTTACATATTATGTGTTAACTAATCAACTATAATGTGTATTAAATCATAAATAAGTATATTAAATATTAAAATGTTTATGTTGAGTTTGTTGAAGTATTATTGATGTTGATTTATAGTTATTTGTACTTTCTATCTGACCATCAATGCAAAATGAATGTGAAAAGACAGTGTAACATTCGGTGTATTCTACAGCCAATGCAATTAAAACTAAAAAAACAGAATCAACAATCGACAACACAACAAATATATAGTTTCGACAGTCACAGTAAAAAAAACTGCACTTAATCTGTAATCAATCAACTCGACTGCACTGCGACCTGCGACTCACTAAAGTTGCTAGTTGCTAGTGCAATGCAAAGTCACAACTACTGACAACTGATAACTGAGTACTTGACTTTTAGTAAGTTAAACTTTGTTTGTACTTACTTGCAACTTGTGTGAAAGTTGAAAGTTCAAAGTTTGACGTTTTAAGTACAATTATGAATACATGAAATACAAAATACAGAGTCAAAACTACTAATTGTTGTAAGTTTGACATAAAACATCAAACGTTCGCTGTTCATCCAATCAATGAAAGTGCATGCAATTTTGTTTTCAAACAATCAACTTCAAACAAACCCAATTCACAATTCACAATTAGCGACTCGTCATTCATCATTATGAATTAAGTTGAACGCTGAATAAAACTGAAAACAAAAATGAAATAATGAATAATGTAAATTGACAAACAATCGCAAAATGTGAAAAGACAAAACACAAACAAACAGACCTTTTTGTACAACTAACAAAAAATAATACATACAAAATAAATGAAATGAATGCAATCAACAATACTGTGTACTGTTGACTGCACTGACTTTCTTGAATCTTGAGTATAATTTTAAGGCCTTATTACATAATTACATATTGACATTTGATATTATTCATTATTGTGTATAGTATTGTGTGTTGTGTACATGACGATAGATTAGTACTGTACCGACAAAGTTGACGATGTGCGATGACCTAGACTTACCACTTACCACCCAATTTTACAGGGTCAAAGTTCAGTTAAACAGCAGCTAAATTGACAAGCATGCCAAGTCAGTCAATGTTGACCGTCGTCGTCATGTACAATGTTGAATGTATAGAGTGTTTAATTTTGAATTCCAAAAATAAATAATTAAACAAATCCACCACTCACCACACACAAACTAAAATTAATAGATCCCCGTGTGCCGTGCCGTGAGAGAATAGTTAAAAATGTCAGTCACAGTTTGTTGTGTGTTGGTTGAGGTTGTTCGAGTTCAAGTTAATAATTAATCAATTAATTCAAAACTAAAGCAGATCACAAATCTCTGACTGACTTTACTCTCTGTCCACTACTATACAGCTCAAAGCGTTATACTTAATTTTAGTAAGATTTAATTGCAATTGAAAAAATTACTTGATATTTTCTGTCTGTCAGCTGAAAAACCTTCTCATCTATGTTTCTGTTGTCTTGTCGCTGTGTGTTCTGCTCAAAGATATTACATTTTTTAACGCAGAACTACATTCACGGTTTGTCGTGCCCACAGTAAAAAGTATCCTATCTACACTTGTTCTTACCTCTAGGCTACAAAAACACTATATTACAAGCAAAACAAGTAAAAAGTCCTCGACTCTAGCTTGAGGTTTACAATTTCACAGAGTCAGTATGAGCAAAATATAATGGGAACCTCCTTTCTAAGTAACAAGTTAGAGCCACAATGCGTAGCGCACCGTTTATGACCTGTATCGCTTGCTGCAGCGCTGCGCGCTGTGGTTACGCTTGGGGCTTTTAGTTGACTGACTTGCAAGATTTCAAACTGTTTTGGTAAAAACGGTAAAGAGCTGCTCTTTGCAGATCAGGTCTTTTCTTCCAAGTTACTTTGTATTTGATGATTTGGAATTAAGAGCTAATAGTATAGCTTGAATTTCAAGAATTTCACATTTCAAGCCTTGAAATGTTTAGTTGTTATTGAATTTCACAGTATTTCATTACATTACAGGGGTCAGATGTCAGATAGTCAGATATTGGACTTTGCATGAGAGCAGAGATAGATGAAAAATTACGCATGTTTTCATCTCTGACATGAGAGTTATATATATGTTTCGGTCAGAGAGAGGTCAAATAGTTAGTTTAGTAACTAAACTTTTCAACATCTTAATTATTGTGTGACAGTATAACAGGTTTTATTGCTGTTTATTATATTATTATTTTTATTTAATCGAGGGTTGACGCTTGCCCTTATGACCTTACTCAGAATTAGAATCGAGAATACTCATGTAATTATTACACGAGTATTCTCTGGACTGGACCTTACTTAATCACTCTTTTAACATTCCTGCCTTTATCAGCTAAATAAATAACAATTATGCTTTGCATTGCCCAAACTTAATAAGAATCTCAATCTGTCCACCTTTGCTTTCACCCTGCCTTGATATAAGTTTATACCAAAATTTGAGAAATTGCTTTCCCGTTCCTTGACTCTTATGGCTGTATACGCGTGCGCACATGAGAGTCAGTGAAGCAAACGAGCGCTAGCGCAAACGTAAAAGCAATTTCTCAACTTTTGTTTGGTAAATGTGCTTCCACTTTCACTTTCATCCAGTTTTCTCCGAACCTTGTCCTTGGTGAAATGCGAGCATGCACACAATAGATTTGACTAAATTCCCAATTCCTTGGAATAAGAGCAAGTTGGCAAGAAGAGCACAACCTAAAAAAGCATATAGGAGAATGGAGACCGTCATCTACCGACATAAGACATTGTAATGTTATTATATCATTGATATGTATGTTGGTGGTATGATCAAGTTCTTTTGCCTCTTCAACTTCTTCAGCAGGTTTTACTTTCATTCATCCACCGTGGATAGAAGTGAGTAGGGTCTACCGACAAACTGCTGATGATGACTGCTGCTGCTGCCGTATTATATAATACATAGAAGTATAAAGGAAAAGTGCAGTCGTCTCTCGTCATAGTCAATTCGGGGCGGAGAAAGCCAGCCCTTTTCCCGATTGACGAGTCAACCCACTTGACCAACTCGGACCAGCTCAGTCGGTCGGTTGGCCTGCCTCAACTCATTCCCTGATTCCAAAGTCCTCCTCCATACAAACTTATCTAAGATTACCTACGTTTAAGATTCATCTCGGTAACTAATTTACACTAACTTATCTATCCTCCTATCTTTATTTTGTATTTTGTAATTCATAATCACAAAATTACCCTTAATTACACCTGTGATTTGGATTTGGCTGAAGGGTTATTGCATGTTCTATTCTAGCCTGTGAAGTCTCGAAGTAGTTAAATTGAGTATTTGTGTAATAATAAATTCCTATTTGCTTAAGTCTTCAATCTCATTTAATTTATAGGTACATTTGTGCAGCGTCTATTGGAACGTGTAAGGATCAACGCTTAAACACGGGCTGGTCGCTTTTACCACCCCCACAATCTTCACTGCACTGGACATCACTTGCATTATATTACGTTCTTAAGGAAAAGTTGAAAGGTAGTGAAAGGAATCTAGTTCTCTACTCTGCTGGCTGATCGTGGGAATTTTTGTATCGCGTAATAGCTGATATCGGTCATTCTTTGCTGGGTGACCTTCAAGTGCGACCTACTTTATTTTACAGAAATAAAGTCAACTACTTTCGATGAGTTGACACAAATTTATATAATTCAGTATGATAGGTAAGTTGAAATTTTTTTAAACTTAAAATTAGTATTATACTGTAGTGGTGGTACTAGGAATAATTATTGATTAATTACTATCAACTATGCACTATCAACGATCAGATCACTATGTCCTCTGAATCCTCTGATTGATCTGTCGATATGCGATGGATAATTCAGTTCTTACTTTATAAAAGCAAGCGTATTACATTCCACATTCTAGGTACAACGTAGTTTACTCTGACTTTCACCATCAGAAGGGAAAGTGAAAGTTCAATAGCTATTATTGTGTATTGGCTTTATTACGATAATTTCCACTGTCTGTAGGGAAATTGTAGAGTTCTAAGTTTAGAAAGAAAACTTGTGAATGTTTTAATTTTCATCGAAATTGATACTGTGTTGGATGATTATTTTTTTATTTAACAACCATTGATATGGTTCGCGTGAAAAATTAAAAATTTACAACTAATCTTAAGTTTCCTGAAAGTATTAAGTACAACTGTTTTAGAAAATTTATTTTGATTTTATATAGTGTTGCAGCCCTTAAATTGTGACTTCAGTTGATACAGAAGCCCTTGGATCAACTTAAGTAGATTATAATATGGCCAAAGCTATGTGACACGATCTATATAATTTTATGATTTTTATTGGAATTATAAAACTTATCATATCAAGCGGAGGCAGAACTTTTCTTTTTTGACCTTGAAATCAAAAAAGTTTTAGAAGTAATTTGTAAGTAAATAAAAAAATCGTATCTTTATTTATCAGGATTTTTCATTGCCTTTTTAATTAATTCACTTAAAACATTTTCTTGAATTTTGACACAAAATTCAGTGTTTTTACATAAATTTTTGTTTCTGTAGAAAACTGTTTCAAACAAAGTCATCATCATTTTTGGGGAAAGTGAAAATAAATCTTCTTCGGAGGAAGAGGTGGCTCAAAGTACGCTGGAAGAATCTGTGACAGTTGAAAATTCTAATAGGCTAGTTTGTCCCAGTGAAAACCTCTACCACTTCTTGGTGCAAAACAACTATCAACTTCAGCAGCCACTTCCAGCACCAGTTTGTGAAAAACGGGAAGAAAAAATGCCTTATCAAGGGTACGGCCCAGAAGTTATTAGAGACTGGCTGATCGGAGGAGTCGATTTCAATCTTGCTGGTAATGGAGGCCCTGCATGTACAGATTTTACTCCACCAGTGAGGAGGTATGGGGAATTTATTTTCGGGATCATGTTCGCTGGTCTTCTAATGGCATGGGCCTACAAGTAAGTTTTTTTTGTCCAGTTTTTTGGTATATCAATATCACTAATCAATATTCAGGCATAGAAGATAATGTATTATTTTGCAATAAAGAAACTGCAGCCTCCCAGACTATCGACCTGCCCCAAGAAGGGATAGAGGAGGACGGAAAACACTTCTTGCGATTGTTTCTCTGGTCTTTGGAATGGAAGTGGCCTACAAGTTTGCAACTAGAACCGTTATATTTCTTTTAAATCCTTGTCATGTGATTACTGCGGTTCAGGTAAGTTTGATTTTTTTAAACATAACATGACTATTAGCTGATTAATACTTTTTCGCCATTTCAATTGATAAAAATATTGTATACGAAATTATCAGATCTACTTACTAGCAGCCACCCCGTCCCGTTTCGTTACAGCGCTGTTTCGAATTCACCTGAATTTCTTGAACGGGGGTCTTCTCGCATTAATATTTCCCGTAACCAACACACTGTTTGTAAGTTCCAGAACTTTGAAACTTTCATTCGAGATAGTAAAGGTTATGATTTTGACGCAACTAAATAATGTTTTATTTCAGCTCCCGTTTGAAACAGAAATTTATTTCATCCAACATTTCATGATGCTGGTAACGCCGTATTATCTTTTGAGAGTTGGAGGTATTATTACATTTAAAAGTGTTGCAAGCTGTGCTTTCAAAATTTAAGCTAATTTATCAAGGGTTGCTGAAATTGTCTTATGATTACAGGTGCTTACAACGTCGAAAAGTTGAGCGATTTCTCTTGGACGTACATGGGGTACGCTGTTATGATTCTGTACCAT
Organism: Isotoma viridis; assembly: GCA_034696425.1. Classification (NCBI taxonomy): domain Eukaryota; kingdom Metazoa; phylum Arthropoda; class Collembola; order Entomobryomorpha; family Isotomidae; genus Isotoma; species Isotoma viridis. The sequence continues at coordinate 8,437 of JAQGAA010001351.1, read as the reverse complement.
TTTTTGGTACTAATGCCCATCGCAGTGGTAAGCCAATATCAATATCAATGAACATTAATCTTAATAGTTATTTAAGTGCAATCATTTTAGTTGATTTACTTTTCATTTTGAATATTTTAGCCACTGCAAGTAAATCTAAGTCAAACGCTGTGTCCAGCAATCTCAGATCCTTTCTATGGACCGGACTACCGCATCTACACACTCTTTCATCAAGCTATATTTGTTCCATTTCTTTGTAAATTGTACTGTGCTACTTGCCAATATTTCATCACAAAGTTTCCTTTGACGAAAGTAAAAAGTAGTTTAGATTACGACTTAGGATTATTGACTACTGTTGAGATCAAAAATGGAATCAAACAGTGCCATCAGTGCAACAATAGCGAGTAGTTGCATTTGCATACCTAAACCTCTTACTCATTCTCATGTTAGCTCTCAGTATGCCATATTATCTGAAATGGCTTCTGTTTGAGGACGAGCATAATCTAAAATCAATATCCAAATGTTAAGGCCTGTTTGGAAATTAGCTCTATTAGGTCCTTACGCGCTTATAGTCCCTTCTAATTAGGTACAAACATCTAATTTTGAAGCAATAAGGCTCCTCGAGCGGGATTATTTGCTGTAGGAACTTTAATCTACCCTTTAATAACTCTACTATTCATAAATCATAGAATATTAAATTTATTATTTATCTACTCGCATCTGCGAACCTGACGTAAAAATCAAAGAAGCCGACTAAAAGTGTTACTTTAGATTGCTCAAAAGTTTTTGTGGTAGAAGAAAGGTATTGGTATTGAGGGGACAGATTTTAAAACTTAATTGTAAGTAAAGTTTAGAGCTATACAGCTAGTACCTAACCGAATTGTATGAGGTTGGGCGATTTTTGCAATTTGAATTTCTGAGTAGAAGATAATTATGTTTGGCTAAATGTCACAGACCAAGCCAACCAGCCTCGATTTAACTTGAACACTTTATCTTTACAGAATAGTTAAATCTATCTCTGTGCGTATCCTCTTCAAAAAAATTGTACAGTACAGCTAACGCTGACAGTCACATTTAAATAGTTTTGTGAGTAAAGTAACGCTTTAGTCAATTAGCCAAATACAGCACTACATAGTGCTGCTTCTTGATCTTGAAGATAAAATGAATATAGTGTCATTTCAAACTCTACGAGGTATGTTTCGCTTCTAATTATTCACGTCATCCATATAAAGCTTAAATTTAAAAAGACGGTGTTATTTGTCAATTAAGGATATTGGCAAGAAAGATGAAGATATCGAGGATGCCAATATTGCCAATGCAAGATAATAACTCAATATAAGATGCACAAAGAAATACTCCTTTTGCTGAATGAGTGGTATTAATTATTTGTGTTTAAGAATCACTTTCTGAACACAAGACAACACTTTTTGAAGAAAAATTACTTACTTAAGTTACCTATATCGTCAATCGTCATGAATGAAAATGAAAAGGAGAAAAAATGAGTTAAAGCTTTAACAAAGGTAATTAGAATATTCATTCTAAAAACAAATTAAACGAAAAAAGACGAATTGTTTGTATTAATAATCATTTCAACGCTATCACCCCAAAAACTCATGTTATTTAACGTTGTAGTTCCTAATATTTTATAATTAATGTGGTTATCCAATATGTTATTATATATGACTCATTGACATTTATATATGTGACAAATGTTCCGCAGAACCGGCCTGCGTTTAATAATTTAACTGATTTTAATTCATACTGTAGTCACACACTGTATATTGTGAACGAAAACGTATAGAAACGAATTTTTTGAAATCGTAATCTTATTTTCTTACTGTGGTGGAAAAATTTCCCTATTTTGTTCTTATATGATGCTTTAAGGTATCCATCGTACCGTTTTTCATTTTATTGGTCATAGTAGTAAGCTTTATATCATAATCTGTGAATTGAGCAAAATGATTTTTAGTGACTATCTTTTATAAAAGCTTTACGACTGCTAAAAAATATTAAAATTAAATAATGGATGTGCAAGTCACAGGGTTCGTGTTTTTATATCAAACGGTAGACTAGTATTAATGTAACTTCTACATAATTACCTAAATTATAATTATATATTCCAGACCTATAAAAATGTACGTGAATATCAATACAGTTAATCACAAAGAAAGTTAAATTGCTCCCATATAAGATCGTTGGCTATATCTAGTCTTTTGTATAAGAAAAGCCATTAAAATATACTAAAAAAAACAGTGTACTCAATCAAACCTCTCACGTTGTGTGTAATGGAGGTTTATAAATAAGCTGGTCTTGTAAGAGTAACTGTCTTATTAATAAGTCAAATAAAAATAGGGTAAGGGTCAATTCTATGGGGATGGATTATAGATATGGATGGGAATATAAAACACAAGGCTCACATAATTAGCTGTCTTTAACCTATAAAGCGAATAGGATTCTCAGTATGTAAAAGCGAATTGGATTCTCATGTAATAATTATAACTTCTTATAATTGTGGTTATAGTGGTACGAAATGTTTAATCCTCTTAACTAAAACTCTACTTTTTGTCTCAAAACTCAATTACACAAAAAATGCTTTACTTTTAACGCAGTTTCTGAAAAAGTTAAATCTTTCCAAATTGTAACCGTAATTTTATTGTAATCCCTTTCAAGCCCTGAAAACAAGAAATTCCATTGCATTGGATGATGCGGGTGACCTGCAGAAAATTACCTAGGAATAATAACACGACTATATTATAGTTATTGTTGATGAGGGAAAAGTTCACATGAGATAATGTATGTGAAATTAATGTGATTGTGATGAGTGACGCATGCCACTGATATTGTACTAATGCTACCACATTTAGTTTATGTGTAAGTAAGAAACATGGATTCAAAAAGAAAATAATTGTTAACTTTATGTATAATTACCCCGTCCTTCCTTACTAAACTTCAAACTTGAGAACATAGTGCAAAAGAAATGGTGTGACAGAATAAAAATATATTACACGTGTAATAATATAATATGTATGTTGATTGTTGATTGAAAGAGAAACAAAAGCGTGATAGGGAAATGGTAATACGATACGTACTATATACCTAATAATATGTATTGACCTAGTTTATTTATCAATGATCAATAATTGAATCCGTTGTACAACAGTCTGAATAAAAATAAATGAATCGTACGATAATACTACCGTAAAATTTACTCATCTATGTCTTTAAATATATAATATATATCAGTCTTAATAATTATTAAATGTAGGTATTTGTTATGGTTGAGTTTGAGAAAGTATTTGTTCCATAGATTCTTCTGATGAATTAGATAAAGCGTATCTCAAAATAGACAAGGCTTCATTCCGAAGTTCTTCCATTCTCGAAGCTGATAAGTCGATATTCTTCAAGAAGTTGTTTTGCTTCGACGAATTATCTTCGATTTGTTTGTGAGTGATCCGATAGTTTATTTCTCGTGAGGCGGACCAAAGTTCGAACAAGACGATTCCTATAAATAAATTGTAATAAGTATTCTTAGGGAATCCATTAAAATTTTAATAGAGTAATCTTATTTATTATGCCTACTTTCTTGCTACCTCTGATCATGTAAATTCCATTAAATAATACATCAAGTATCTCCAGTATTTCCTTGCAATATTTAACTTTTCGTTGTAATCGATCCAAACAAAGTCTTGAGATACCTTGGGAATTTCTTCCATAATATTGACATAAATAAAGTTTAATTTGAACTAATATGGCATGATTCAGATGGACAGTTGTAGTCTTATCGGTTCCACTTCCATCGGAAAAGGAATCTAACCAGTTTTCAACTTCGTCAATATTGGTTAATTGACTTGGACGAGATTCTTCGAGAAAAGCTAAACCAGGAGGAAGCGTTCCTCTTGGAATGAGAATGTACTTGCAATCAATAATATTAGAACATTTCCAATCCAACTCATATCCATACGGGCTTTCATTAGAAACATTACATTTTTCCAGATGGGGATTAAGACTCAATTGATTACAAGAAGGGCAAGAAACTGTTGACATATGAGTACCGAATTCAGTAGGATCTATGCATCTTTTACAAGTACATACGAAAAACCATGTACTCTTTGTTTCAGAAAACCTTTCATAAGTGCCATTCATATAGCTGAGATAAGACGTGGTTATCGAATCCCCCTTTTTGATCTCCTTAGCTGCCCTTGTGACCATTCGATCATGATCCATCTGTCTGTCTGTGTTCATCACACATGAATGTGACATAAGGGATGAGAGAAAGTATAAACCTTCTCTGGCATTAGATTGCGTAAATGAACTAAATGCATTAATCCTCATGGCACCGAGGCAATGTCTTGCGGCTTTTAGAATATCTTCTTTGGGCAAGGGTGAAGGATTTTCAAGATTATCACAAAAATATTTCCATTCCAGCAATTTAAATAATGAATCAAAGTCTTTGGAGAAAGTTCCAGCTTTCTCCAGTTCTTTCACTTTTGACTCTAATTGTACCATTTGAGCCCATTTGACTGAAGGGCTTTGAATTCTTAGAAATAGACAGCGAATGGTGTTAATGAAATTGTACAAAATCTTTTTACTTGACCAAGGGATAAGGTTTTTTGGTAAGTTTTGAAAAACTCTGCATTCGTTATTGCTATGCAGTGGATCATTTTTACATGAAATTGAACACAGTAAAATGCTGCACTTATCACATTCAATCGTAATGTCATCAGGATTGTTATTGGCTTTTATATATGAACAACATACTGGACATACATCGATATCAGATAAAACATTTTTGTTACTTGCAGTATTAATATTGGTGGTGAAAGTTGGAGAAAGTCCACTTAAGTTGGATACAGGTCCAGCTACCAAGGGTGGTTCGTCAATTATAATTTCTCCAGGAAGGATATCTCGTACAGCTATCAAATGTCTACCGAATTCTGGATCTTCTACTATTTTGTATTTTTTATCCGGATTTGATGACATTTCTATATTCCTTGAGCAAGTCAAGGAGTTTTAATTTTTAATTCGAATCTCAATTCAATCTCCACTTTCAGAACTTAGATATTAATACATATAATATTATAGTCATTTGTAAATGTATTCAACAAAGTCAATTTGACATAAGATACAAAATTAAAAATATTAACAAGACAAAGTTATGAAAGCTGTATTCCCGGCTATATGATTTTAATTGCTGAATTCCACTCCTTCGCTCCCACAAGAACAAATCACTCATCATTCCTCTCTAGATCATTGTCTTCTTATGCAAGAAAAAAAAGTGCATCATTATATGATTTTATATCTCATTCATTTGCAAATAATATGGATTACATATTTATTTTGCACACAGGCCGTTTAGATCTTAGGTGGCCTATTTCATATGAATTGTAAGTGATAGTCACTATAATCTATGGACACGGATTTCATGAATTTTCATTATGCTTAATTTAGTTGCTCGTGTCATCTTTTTTATAATATAATTTCGTAATGACAGTTTCCCATTAATTAATTTAATTTATTCAATCAATCTTGTTTGTCAAGGAATTTTCGGTAATAGTTCGGCTATATAGCAAGTTTTCTTTTGGTCGAGGTCAAACAATGATTAGAATGGTAATTTTCCCAGAGGTCGGCTATAACCAATTTTTTCTCATCTTACCTAAATTATTTACTAATTTTTGTTTAACGTGCAAAATTTGAAATAGAAAATACATTCTAACAAAGGTAATCAATCAATAAAAAACAGTATTTATGAAAAAGGGGCCCAAAAACTTTCTAGATAGTCCTTTTTTCCCCAATACATAATTCAGGTACGATAATGGACAGTTAGTTTATGTCTGCAAAAATTGATTAGGTCACGTCACAAGTACTTGTTATTGATAAAAAAAGTCATAATACATCAGAGGCTTGATCATTTTTTATTTATCTATTTATTATTTCTTAGAAAAGTAGCATTTCACAAAAACAGACTTTAGACAATTAACGCTGTGGCTTGAGATAGAGTATATTTTAACAGTAACTAATTTTTAGCTTAATTATTTGCACTCATAGACTAAACGAATAAGCTTATTACTTTAGTTAGTCTATGACTTGCAAATTGCATTTGAGTAGACGTATACGTAGTTATAACCTAAATTGCAAACTGCCTTACACGAGGTAATTCTTCAGTTTTTCTGACATAAGATTTTGCCAATCAAAAATAGTCATCTCGGTATCCTAATTCCTTGAAAATATTATTGGGGATTTGGACAAATGCATGCATTATGTCAGTTACCACAAGTACTGGATATTACTAAAATTTCATTAATTTAACACTGGCAAGTTAATTGATATATTTTAGTTAAGTACAACTTAAGGTAAAGTACAAGTCGTATAATTCTAAATGAAAAATCGTGATATAATATCCAGCACAAAACCACAAGTTTATTAACTTCTATAATTTAGAAGACTTCTTCAAAGATCAAAATAGCTAGAAATTATACACTTTCGATGCAGGTAACGAGTCAGACTGAAGGGGTCGGGAAAACAATGGCGATTATTAGCAGTCATTAATTTAGATTCCTAAAGGATTTTGATGTGCAACACCACCTTCTTGGCATAAAGTCTTTGAGATCTGAGTCATTGCTTTGAAGTTCTGAGCACTTTTCGGTGATGTCATTTGTCCCAAGTTACTTTGTATTCTATCATAAGCCTGCGTCATACAAATTAGTGTTTAATGACTTTTGTAATTAACTTGTAATAAATGTCTCATTTATATTCACACTCACCTCATTACACCAGACTTGCGTCATTAAAGTTTCATGAGCAGCAGAAGGTAGGTTCTTTTCAATGGATCGGGATGCACGAGATAAAACAACTACCATGGCATAAGCATCAATTGTTGCTTCCGCTAGCCTATTTAAATAAAACTGTTCTTCTATGATACCCTTTCCGAATTTCATCAAAATTGCTTCCACAGATGCACCAATATCTTGAACAGCCTATAAAAACGCACATCATTATATTTCGGAACATTTTATGACTGGCTTATAACACCTTTTGAAGTTGGGCAAAGTAAAAAAATACCCACCTTAGATGCAAGACCTGCAGAATCGGACAAACTAGAGTGGGCAAAAGGTACTAATTCTTTACTAGCAGATGCAAGTCCAACAGACTTGAATGCTCTCTTAGTGGCTTCGCCAAAAATTAGACCCATATTAGCAGCAGGATTCTTCATGGCACTTTGTAACTCACGAAGATGAGCTCCAGCGTGCTGAATTCCTAAAATTATACATTAAGGTTCAATAAAACTTTAAGCTAAAAAATGTAAATCGGTAAGCTTAAATAGTGTTACTAATTGTACCAGTTAGAGCTACAAAAAGTCGAAGAATGTCGTTGGTTCCTTCAAAAATCCTGAAAATTCTCAAGTCACGTAAAACTCGTTCAAGACCAGTTTCCTTCATGAATCCCATTCCACCCATAATTTGAATAGCTTCATCGACAACAGTCCAAGCAGCTTCAGATCCGAAGATCTGTGAAGAGAAAGCGTATGTAAATTACATTATAGAGTCAAAAATTTCACCGTGTGATTCATTAGCCCTTTTACCTTGCTTATAGCTGCTTCGATTTGAAAGTCTGTAAAGCCTCGGTCCATATTTCCGGCAACCATGTATGCCATACTTTCAGTAACGTAATGTAGAATAGCCATTCTTGCAAGTTTTTCTTGAATTGCTCCAAATGTGTCAATTTTGCGACCAAATTGGCTAATAAGATAATTATTATTGGTTAATGTGTGGAGAAAGCAGACAACTTTTTAGACAAAAGTAAAAACTAAAATAACATATACTTTCGGTTTGTTGCGAAATCAGCAGCTTTAGAAATTGCAGCTTTCATTGTACCAGACAATGCAGCTCCCATTCCAAATCTTCCGTTGTTTAAAATGTTCATTGCAACCTGAAAATGAAGAGTCATTTTTTTTGTTAACTATAATTATTGATTTTAAATATTAAAAAATAAATTTGACTGAAGCTACCTTGAAACCATCACCTCCACCACCGAGAACATTTGCAACAGGGACTTTCGTATCTTCAAAATACACTTCAGCAGTGTTAGATGCCTTAATACCCATCTTCTTTTCTGGAGGACCGCTACTAACACCTCCGAATTTCCGTTCCACAATGAATGCAGTAACCTTGTCCTTAGTTATACCAGTCTTTTCATCTTTAATTGGAGTTTGTGCGAAGACAGTGAATATTTCAGCAAATCCACCGTTGCTGATCCACAACTTATTTCCATTTAGAATATAATTCTTTCCATCAGGGGACAAAACCGCTCTAGTTTTGATTGAACCCGCATCACTTCCACTGCTAGGTTCGGTCAAAGCGAAGGCTGCAATGTTCTTTCCCGTTGCTACATCTGGCAAGTATTTTTTCTTTTGTTCTGGGTTTCCGAACAATAAAATGCCCTGTGCAAAAATATATTTCAA
>JAQGAA010001350.1:0-16026 GCA_034696425.1 Isotoma viridis | reverse complement strand
AAGGAATAGACAGGGGGAGGGGGTTTATTTCTTAAACTACGTATTTTGTTGAAGATGAGTCAATCATTCATGATGATAATGATATAGACGAACTTCAAGTGGGATTAGTATCAGCCATAGAGAGTAATCATTGAAAACGCGGCCCAATGTAACTCTACATCGGCGTCGTCTTTATTCCGGAACATCGTCGAAGACAAATTTTGCCAATTTATTTATTTCATTAAATTGTTAATGATTATTGAGAGTAATTAGTGCAAAAATTAGTATTATTTCTTACCCTGCCCTATAATATAATAAAGATGGACGAAGTTGCGAATTTGAAGGTAATTTTTAATTTATTGACCAATTCGAGTAATTTTTGTGGTTTGAGATTCAGGTTTGTTTTTTGTGATTTTTTTTGCATTTCACATTTTCAATTTTGCACAACACGCCAACATAGACATGAATTTTAAAATTTAGAATTCGGACTTAAATTGAAATTAGACAAAACATAAAAAGCTTTGTGTGTATTTTAGATTTAGTGTTTGGATTCAGCTGTATTCGGATTTCGAATTATATGTAAAAGCTGCCTTATCACTTTTCAAATATTTCATATTTGATTGCTTGCATAAAAATAATGAATAATTTAAATGTATTTTCTTCTGTTACGCATTAACTGCAAACAACAAAGAATGAACTACTGACTACACAGTAAGTTCACCTGTTGTGCTTTGACCTCTGACCTCCTCTGCTGCTGCCGCCTCTCTTTTATCATCTACAAATCTGCACCACTTAAATCATTCTTGATCTTTGGACCGTCACCTCACCTCTCTGACTTTTGTGAGTAACTTTCAACCTTTTCACATTCCTACTTTACTATTTATTTACTAACCCTACTTTTTCTTAATTACTTTGTACTTAATTAACTATAATGTAACGAATACAGATTAGTTGTCTCCGAATTACGTCTGATTCATAATTATTTTGACACTCGCAGTCCAAGTCGCAAGTTGCATGAGCCAACTCTTGACTTACTTCACCGCAATTTGTTGGAGTTGGGTGCTTTTGTATTTTTGTATCTTTTATAGTCAACACTCGAAACCGGTAGTTCTACAGTTTTATATTTTTACTTATATTTTCAATTTAAAAAAATAACATTTTTACAGCTTACTTGATTTTATTTGATTATTTGCTTGCTGATTAATCCATAATTTGATTGATAAAGCTTGAAGTTAAGTTGAACGTACACTTGGTGTTTGGCTAGATTTTGTGTTGGGAAAGGATATTTTTTTGGCGAAATTTATTTTGTGGCTTTTTAATGCCTGTACTTTAAGCAGACATAAATCATTCAGATGAAGATTACGACTCAAGGAATGCTGGATTACATTACTCCAACTCTTACTTTTATAAGCTTCTCTAGTTATCTTCACTATTACCTGTTTTGCAACGTTTTATGTAAAAGATCTGTAAATATAATATTAATTATGGTTTGTATAAACCGTAGAGATTTTGCTTATATGTAGTGATGTGATGTGGAAGGGCTGCTGACAAGACGCTGAGATTATCTAGTTCAAAATCTAATATCTACTTGGAATTTGAATTTGACTAAATTATATTTTTAGCACTAAATTGAAATTATTTATTATAGTTGCCTGAGTTGAAGAAGGAGTGTAAAGCAAGAGGTCTACCATATTCTGGAAATAAGGCGGAACTAGTAGCGAGGTTACAATCCGCCATGGCTGCAGGTATAATAACATTTCAATTTCCCATATTATGCCGTTTTAGACAATACAAATTAGTAAATTACTATTTATTTTGATGCCACTACAGAAAAACCCCCATCTGATGACTCAGTACTCGACGATGCTTTAATAGACGAGGATTCCATGCTTGGGGTAAGATAAATGAGGGCTTGTTTGTTCAATATTACAAAACGTTAAAAAAAGGCATGGTGTAAATTGACATTAATTCTAATTCTTTTGCTTCAGGACGAAGACAGTAGCGGGGCATCTTCGAATGAAGATAGTTCCAATGCAGTTGACCTAAGCTCTCCCATATCTACAGTGCCACCAGTAAAGACACTTAGTGCGTTGTCTCCAGAGAAGAAAACTGAACCTATCAAAAGACCTGCACCTGCTTCTCCAGCAAAAACTGTTGGCCATACAAATGGTTCGAGCGAAGGTGAAGGTGGCACGTCTCCTACCAAAAAGAAAATAAAAATCGATCGTCAACCCCTTCCTCCTCCAGCAGCCGCCGCTTTACCAGAGGATGGCGAAAAATCTGACTCCAAGGATGATAAACAAGTTGTAAAAATAAGCGAAGTGGCAAGTGCTGAAGATAAAGCAAAATTAAGGCAAGCAAAATTTGGCGCGGCAGCTGCTGCTGCTGCAGCTGCAGTGGCTTCTCCAACTGCAGCAGCAGCCATAGCTTCAAATCCGTTTGTTGATGAGAGAATGAAGAAACGAGCTGAGAGGTTCGGTGGTGGTGCTACACCCACAGAAACTACACATGTCACAGGAAAAGTTTCGGTAAGGTTTAATGGTCCAGTCCAGGATAATTAATATTATTATTTACAAACAAATGGCAGTTTTAATTTTTAATAAATCTATTTACGCAACAATTTCTTCCTTAATTACCAGCTAACAACAGACGAAGACGTTAGGCTGGCTAAAAGAAAGGAGCGGTTCGGCCTGACTGCTGCAAACGAAGTGGAACGAAAAGATAAGCGAGCTGCTCGATTTGGAGTAGGTGCAGTCGCAGCTGTACCTGCTGCAACCACTACCCCGACTCCTATTTCCGACTCTGTATCCACTCCAGCCGTTCAGTCTAGTGTCCCCGCTACCGTTGCAGAAACTGATGATAAGAAAAAGCTAAGGGCAGCTCGGTTTGGAGCTGCACCGTAAAACGAATTCCCTATTTTCTCTAGTGATCCGTCTGAGCATTACTTAACAAAAAGTAACGAGGGGTTCCTTGTTATTTAACAAATACGACAAGATAGACTTAATTGTTACGAGTTAATTAATTTAGAACATTTTGTAGTGAAGTTCAGAACTTGTACCTAGGATGACGCCATGCCAAGAATAATTTCCACTATTGTTACTGTAATTTCTTAAAACAGTAAGTATCGTCTGTGTCATGTTTGTATGGAATTGCATGAAAAAATGAAATGAAATTTTGATTTTATGTGAGAACCAGTGGGTACTTTTCATAATACTGAATTCTGTGTAGATGTAAGCCTTGCTAATAGTAGACTTTATTAAAATTAATTTTTAAGCCTGTTGTACCACCTTATGTTTAGCATCTAAACATAACTGATACATTGGTCATATTCTACATTCTTCACGATACTTCCGAAATTTTCCTTCTAAAATAATTCGTGTCATTTGTATTGTAGTTTTTGATATCTTGGCACGCTGGCTGTCAACTATATTCCTACGATACATTTTGAACATTTTTGACTGGCATTGTAATCAAATAATAGGTTGGTATTGGTGTATTGGGCAATGACAAGACTCAATGAAATGTTTACTTTTTAGTAAAAGTATAAAATATACATGAATTAACCATTGATGAATTGAAAGAATGCTATTTTCATTTTCGTTCTTGAGAAGAACTTAGCCTTCCAGGATAACAAAATCTGTACACAATTTTATGGAGTTGTTGATCTAATTCCGTTAACTGTGAAACCTTTAATAAATTATTACCTGCTGTTTTTCAACTACGTAATCTATTTAACTTTTTCTGTATGTTTATTTTCATAAATTTTCATACTGATTATTCTCGACTGTTAAAAAATAATTTAGGCAAGTAACTCAGTAATTATAACACAAGATAAGAGCTGTTCAATTTTGCATTATAACAAACTCAGGCTTTACGAAAGACACTTGAATATTGCAGGAAATAAATAAAGTAGCAAATAGTTTATAAGTTGATAATATTATTTTGTTCACAATAGAAATAAATTCTACACACGGAACATGTGTCTCGGATGTCGTAATTTTATCGAAAACAATCTAAATCATTATTTTCTGGTTGATCTTGGACTAGAAAAAATCTATTTTTACATAAATTCAAAATAGTCAAGTCTTCTGCTACTGCTATACTTTTAACCAAGCATTGCATTTACATTAACGTTTATTGTGAAAATATAAAACACAAAGAATGACCATCATCGTAGCAGTTAAAGCTGTTTACAGAAAAAATAGTAAAACATATCCAAAAATGTGCATATTAAACAAATTTGTGTTTTTTGATTTTTGAGCATAGACTAAAGAAACAAACTTTGTTTGTTTCTTTAGTCTATGGATTTTTGAGGCAGGGCTTGGCCAAGCTATATTATTCTTATAGATATTGCTCTAAGCAAAAAAGTTATTCTGAATGCAACTATGCTACAATACTATTTCAGAGACTCTGACTGTTAATTATGCTATGAATGATTAGTGTGTACTAGAGAGAGAACTTATTCTTTCCTAAGAATTTAAGATTTTTAAGTCTCACTGGAATTTTATTGAGAAAGGGAAAAAACTCACCATGAAACTTGGGGAAAGTTGCTCACGAGCTAAGAAGTACAGTTCTTAAATTATGTGCCATGAGAATTGAAATTTACTTATGGAATAACAAGGTTGAAATTTCAAAAATGTTAAATTAATTTCTGAACAATAGGTTCTGAGGCAAAGTGCATAACGAATGAAATATTCACCCGTTATTAGTAAACGCATCTAATTATTTAGCAAACATTCAGTTATCTAATATCTCTGGATTCTATATGTATGGCCCAGTTGTAACTTGAAGCAGTAAAATCTCTTCTAATTAGGCCACCCTAGATTTGTTATATAAGAGGGATCTTAAGGTAAAACTAGAAGTGTATCTTATTTCATCTCTCTCGTATCATTTTCATAATCCTCATGGGAAAACTGTTCCAAAGTACCTTGAAGGTAAATCTTCAGTAAGTAGGATTATTGTACTGCTTGATTGCTACATAAACTCCTAAACTCATAATTCACCTGTGTAAATTCAAGGCCTTTATGAGAAACGTGCCGAACTATATGGGGCTTATACTATAAGGAGACTAATTATAGAATTAATTATAGAAGGCTGTCATCCATATTTATTTAAGTAAGCAAATATTATTCAGTGTATTGCTGATTCCATAATATAAAATTATTTCACAAATATTGCAAATTGTGCAATGAATTTCAAAATGCATTGAAGTGTCATCTCCTAAAGTTTATCCTTAGTCTTTGTGTTTAATTAACTATACATTCTTCACTTAATATCTATTCCACAACCTTTTAGTCTTTGAGCACATGGTTAAATGCAATAAAGTTAAGAAACAAAAAGTTTTTGTCACTTTTTATGAAACCATATTTACTTATTTGTTTAAGAAATTGCATCTTTATGTTCAAAACAGGACGTGGATTCGGGGATATGGAATGATTTTCAATTTTCATTTACAACTTCGATAGTCATTTGTTAATATTTGTCTTTTAAAATCTGTAAATTCTATTAATAGGCTTAAGACGGGTTTTAGAACTTTAAATCTTCAAAGTTGAAATTGTTATATTATTAGAATTCATGTTTTGTACGGAACTCATGGATGTTGTATTTAACGAAATTAAGAATTTATTAAAATTTAATGTTATATTATTATTTGAATAATGCTCAAAAGGTTGAAGACTTGAATTGGGAACTAAAATGGAAATGAACTTTTCTCAAATAAGGTGTTTAAATTTTTATTTAAATTTCGTATGTTGATTCCACAGAAATATAGTTTTAGGTGCTATAAAAATAATATGCCAGCATGGAATAATAAAAAAAATTCTTCAAGTTCAAATCCACATTTCTAAGCTTACTAACCATATTATACTTAAAAGTTACTATGAAGTTCAAAGATCTACATGCCGTTTGATGTTAGATTTACATAGAATGAGAAGAAAGGAGCAATTTTGTATATAATTTTTATCTTCATCTCACAAAGTACTTATTACACCCGTTCAAGTTCCCATCCCCTTTCATTTCATTAGCCTTTCTTTTCAAGTTCTATTCAAAAGGTCTTTTATTTAGCCCCAGAAGCTTGCATTATGATCATTGCTAATATTATTATGATTATGATTATTTTCATTACAAAGTAAAAGATGAGCTCATTTTATCCTATTCATTCAAAACTACCTTATACTTTTTATTTTTATTAAAATGCGTGTACCAACCAAAAGAACTAATTTTTGTGATATAGAAAGTTCCTTATTTTCTTCCCTTTTTTAGGCAACTGATGCGTTCGAAATATAAAAAAATTCTTTGATCCTTAAACTCTTTCTTTCTGATTTAGTTTGGGAATTATTACTACTACGGTTCGGATGAAACGAAGATCGTACGTAATGCAAGAAGGTAAATTAAATTAGTCTTTGTAAAAATTCGATTTTTTTATTGATTTTGATTTCTTTTAATTTCAAATTGCCATAAAAATTTGGGGAAAAAATCAAAATTTTAGGATTGTGAGAGTATATGTTGGGATTTGCAAGTGAGATAGATACAAAGATAGAAGATAGCTTCACATTAATTAGTGAAGAAACCTGAAACAACATTATAACATAGATACAAGAAATACAACAAAGAAAAATTGCATTTAGTCCATGACATTAAAAGTAAAGATTCCATTAAGAAAGAAGCACAGTTGATATCGATTGTTCAGTCCTCAAGATATTCTATGGAAATACCAAATCAAAGTCAAAGTTTGTATCATTTAGCCATGACTACATTTTTAGTTGAAACGAATGCAATCAGGCTACCATACAAATGGATTCATGTCAATTTGTCAAAAGTTGTCGAACATATTTCAAAACGTCCAGCTAACCTAATTTGCAGATTTGCTCTTTTGATTCACAATACAATTATAGGTATCAAATATCAAATCTTTCCTTTTGAATATTATTTTGTTAAAAGGAGAATTATGACATAACTTCAATTTTTAAAAGGTTTTTATTTTGTACTACCACTTCAGCTTCTGGAGACCCGAGATGACACATTATCATCATTATGCCGACAGAGCAGCCAGAGAAAATAATGAAGCTTTTGCAGCCATTCTGATAATTATAATGATATTTGTCCCATTCATTGTCATCACTGTTTTTATGATCCCTCTACTACTCCGAATAATGGACCTCATCTTGACTGCTGTTTTTGCCGTATTTTTTGTAGTACTCCTTTTCGTCGGCTTGTTTCTACCTATGATTGTTATTCTCTCTATATTTACTTTATCTTGGGCAATTGTAAGACTAGCATTGGGATAATTTATGGAATAAAGCAATTAAGCAATAATAACACACATTTATACATTTTCCAGTAAATAACTTTTCTGTATAAGATTTTATTATAATGCGTAGAGCTAAAAAAAATGTTTATTTTTATTGAGTCAATCATTTATTTACTAAACTAAATTCTTATAAACATTCTTCATATATGCATATGGATGAACACAAAGGGCATCCATCTATTCCACTCTTACTCTTACCACATAGTCATCAACCATATAGTACTTACTTTTATTTATAATGAACATTAAGATGAATCATGTATTTATGTCTTATTAGATAACGTAATCTAAATAGAGATAGGATCAATAAATTACAGAAAATATATAAATTAAACTGTATAAAAATATTTGCAACGTGGTACACGAATGCATGCAAAAATAAAAAGACTGAATGTCTCGGTGGACTTTATACTGAATGAACTACAGCAGGGTAAATAACTGTGTCACTTGGCTTAAGATCAATCGCAGCAAAGACTCCAATGATAAAAAACATAAAGGCTCCTGTTATCATTATCGAAGCTATTGGGGCCATATCGGGTGGTGGAACTTCAATGTAGCATGTCAAAAATCCAAGAATGACGTACCCAAGCATAAACATCCAGCATATGAAGATGGAAAAGCACATAAAGGCTTTTAGACTTTTTGAAATCACTTGATCCTGCAAAAAAATCAAGAGATTATTGATTTTATTACATTAAAATTCTATTAATTCGAAGAAATTAATCATAAAAAATCTTTTGTTTAATCTTATTGAACTCCTTACATTATGTTGTGATGTGAGCAATCTTGATCTAAGGACAAGAAGAGTGATAGATGCAGAAAGATAGTTGACTAAACTAAGAAATGCCCAAGGGTCTGATACAACAACATCTTTGACACTCCATGCTTCTTCTTCTTCAAAATATTCATTTCGATACGATTGTTGTTTCATACATTGGGTGATTGTTGATCCAAAAAATGCTAAAGTGGTTACCCAGAAAAATGCCTGTAGTAAATAGTTAACATTTAAATGTCCGCAAATATTATAATAGTTGAAATTAATTTATTGATATATTTTAAGTAAAGTCATACCAGAGCTCTTCGATAAACACGCTGTCCGTCTGGGCTCATGACTATACGAAATTCCTCAATCGTGGCCTTCAGAGGTTTTTCAATTAAATACGATTTGTCTGTCATTTTGAATATTTTTTAAAATAAAAAAAAGTCCAGTGTGTTTTTATTCTGATAAATTGTATCATTAAACGACTTGATGGGAGATGGAATGAAGTTGGCAAAAGGACGTCTCAAACTGAACTAAATTTTGAGGTTTAGTCCAGTAGTAAGAAATGATTAGTTCAGCTCATAAAAGTATCACAATTTTTTATGCTCAACTCTAAAATTGTATTTATTATGTGAAATGTGAGTGATACAGTTAAGTTGATGGAACAATTTCATATCCCAATTAGTGCAGACTGTATATTAAGAAACGTTATTATAATTTAATATTTTTTATTACTGTGCAAGTGGAAAAACACAAGCTGTGTTTACAAATTAGCATTTAGGCATATTGGCCTTAGCAATTCCGTCTCTCTTCCGTTGTTCAGAATTGATATGTAAGAATTTATTTATAATACTATCAAAATCATATACGTTGCACGGACAGGCCCATATTGAAATGGGATGAAAGCATTTTAAAAGGTCAACGGATGTCACATGTCAGGGATCATAAACAAGCCCGTATAGTACTTACAAGCATAACTTAAAACATGATACACATGAATGTGCAATAAAATGAAATGAATAAATAACAACACTTAAAAATAAATAACATTTTTTTCACGTAAAAATCTGTCAATCACCGTTTTATAAAAAAACAAAGGTAAAGATACAACTGGTTAAAGCAGTAACACAATAACTAGCAAATATTATTTGGAGGAAATAGTATATTTGTCCCAGCTGTCCAGTTTACTAAATCAATCAATAATTTCCTTGACCTGACCCAAAGCTATGTGACCGTGTGACCTGACCGAACTGTGTACAAATCTCAACTTGTCCCAACCACATCTGAACTTTAAAGTAGGCATTGTAAAACTTTCTTTAGTGATTGTCATTTTGTCCTTTAGATTTTTATATAATTTTAATTAACACTATTTTATATCAATTTACCTATATCTGTAATATGATTGAATTTGAAAAGTTGTAGACAAGATATCATATAAAAACTCAGAACACTCTCATACTAAAAGTTTCTACGATAATAAAAATAAGAAATATAAAATTATTCTATCAATAAATTGTTGGCTAATTTCAAATTAGCCAACAATTTAATTTGGCATTGGCGGAGACACATTTTACGGCCCAAGGACATCAAAATCTTCCCGAGAAAAGATGATAGGTTAGATAGAATGATGTTTTTAACATTTCTTGAGTAACATTAGAAAATTTGTAAATCTGCATCTGTGCTGCTACCATTACCATTTGTATTAGACTTTTAGTTACCGAAATTTCACAGATTAGAATCAATGAATCAAAACTTAATTATAAAATATAAACATGCACACCTGTAATCCTAAAAAAACGTAATGTTTCAAATAATATGTAACCTGCTTAGATATATTTATAAATACAAAAAGGATAATATACACGTTTCCTGGATTGCATTTTTTCACGATGTACTCCCATGTGATCATTCAATTTATTCATCTATTTATCTCAATCTCAATACCACCGATAAGGAGCCACATGCTGAGCTCAAGTTCTATGATCTTTTTACATCTCTTGACCTCATGCAAGTCTCACTTACAACAATTCAACCATTTATATAAAGCCAACTTGAACCAGTTTGAAGAGACAAAAATCTGTAAAATTGTTCTATCCGTCTGCTTCTAAAGATTTCATTTCATTAAAGAAGATTTTATTATTCTGAAAGCATTCTCTATCCAACACGAACCAAGAGACCGACTAACTCATCCAATAATACACACATGTGGATTTGAGAAAGTTCACTACCTACCTTCTAAGAATTGTCATCAGAGTTTAGTGGGATTCAAGTTAATAATCTTTGCAAGAATTGCCTCAAGGATATATTATAACACTTCTTTCTCTTTTTTCTTATTATTTTACACAACATTACTTTAGATTTTTTATCTCTCATCCCTCCTTTAATCTAATATCTCCTTCAAATGCTCAATAATGGCTGAAGTCATCCTCAAGAAATTTTTTATCACGCATCATGTAAAAAGAATTTGTCCCTTGAGTAAAAAAGAAAGAGTTGAGATTTGAGAAGAAAAGAGGCTTTAAGACATTGAAATCAAATCCGTGAATGTGATGTTATTACGAATTTCCTAACCTGAAGATATATATTATATATCCATAATATGCACTCATGCAAGTAGAATTTCTAGGAATCTGGCAAATTCTAGAAAAACGAGCAGCTGACAAAGATAAGAGAAAAGTCTCAGGGCCAACATGACATTATTTAGATTCAAATCTGCAAAAACTCTCTTAACTCTAAAGGGTCTCACTCACACACAAGCCACGAACCGTCCTGTCCCGTGATTCCATCCATACCCAAACCATCAGTGTCATGTCAATAAGGGAAATAGATAAGGCAAAAATCTAAAATTCTTTAAAAGTCACACACTCACTACCACCCACCATCACAACTACTATTTCTTATTTCTTTTTATTCTTCTTTCACAAAAAGCTAAGTTTGAAGTGATGAGAAGAAGACAACGCATAAGGGAAAAGTATAAAAGGACGGTTACTCTTGTGAGTGACATTATCTCACGCTTCACGACACGTACGATACAATGCAGAATGATACCTTAGGATTTTTTAAGAGATGTGATGATGATATGATGGTGTGAAAGCAAATACGAAGGATGTAACATGCAAGACGGTGGTAAGTGTAAGGTGTGATATTATATGAGATACGCAGAAAAAAAGGCTTTTTTCCAATTGAAACTTTTCCGTCAAGTTTAAAACAAGGAAAGTGATCGAGCATGCAAAGAAGCTCTAAAGTAGTATGGATCAGTGGAGAAAGGTGGTTCATAATTTGTGGAGATAGATTTTTAATAAAAAATTGGCACCTGGAGAGAAAGCTTATGGCAGAACGACAGAGGCATTTAGTTTGTTGGATGTGAAATGAAATAATGAAATTTTAGTGTCTTTTTAAGACAGATCTTACTTAATAAATGCTTATATTTCATATGTTAATGGTGCACCTACAACGCTTGATCATTGTTTATAAACAGCTACGAAGTATTAGTAAAAGAAAAGTCTGAAAAAGTCAAGTGAGGAAGGAATAAAGGCTTTTTATCGATGGGGAGAAAGTGTCGTCGTTTTCAAAAACTTTTGTACTTTCCCATGTCACCAGTTACGTCTTACGAATAATAATGAAGGGATAAAGACTGACTGGTTTTATTTTTTTACCATGGTGCCTTCTTCTTATCCGTAGCATTGCTACCATAAAGTCATGGCACTCTTGTGTGATCGTAGGAGTTGGAACACTGAGGGTGAAAGTGTGCGAGAATGTGTGAGATCACATATCACACATCTTTCTCCCTCAGAACTTGACTTTTTCCTCCTTAGGGCTTTTCCCACAAGTAAAAGTAGAGAGGGTTCAATTTGATCTCTCTACCTTTAGCTACTTCTTTGTTTTTCCTTGATTTTTTACTAAGATTTGATTCCATGCCAAAAGGGAGATAAAGATGTGTTCTTTTGTGATCTTGCTTGAGGTACAGAGTGGGACCTAGGTTGTAAACAGAATGTGGTTTGTTGAACAGAATAGGTGTTTAGTTTTCTTTAAAATATACGTGTAGTCAAACAAACTTGTTTGCTTTTGAGCCACGTAAGCATAAATCTTTTGAACATTTAAGAAAAACATGTTATCAGACTTATAGCAAATCCCTTAGTTTTAAAGTTTGTAATTTGAGCAAAGCCCTTGGATCGAGAACATCTAGTTTTAGTATTATATGAGGGGGCTTTTGAAAGTTCTAAAAAATGGGACATATTTTAACTTTTTAGCTCATCTGAATACTTACAGTGTTTTTGGCAGTATAATGTAAATAGAACGAATGTCAATTTATTTTAATTTTTATTCATGCATTGTAAAATGGCAGTATTTTAGCTGCTGTGTTGTGAAGTGGAATGCAATGATTCATTATTAAATTATATTAAGACTTGCATCTTGTCGTCATAAATAGAAAAATGATTTAGTGATGTGTTAACAGGAATGCTTACAAGTTTAAATCTCATTTTCAAAGATGGACAATAATTGACTGTGTGAGGATTCACAAATTTGAAAATGTATAAGATTGTATGGACATTAAAATGTTTATTAATTTAATTTGTTTATGGTTGTTTTGTAAAACAATAATAAAAGCAAAATAGACAGCAGTTAACAACTTTGGGGTAACTTTTGTTTGAATTTATAACCCCTGAACCTGAATGAATAATGTAATGACACATACACATAGATCCACCTCATAGCCCAAATGTTTAGACTAGACCTTGCACAGTTATTCCATCATACCATCCAAAAATAGGTAAGTAGGAATTCTAAATATAATTCACGTTATTTGGAGAGAACAGTAACTCGGATACTTATCACATTGCCAACAACACCATGCATGTAGACTCAGCAATACTTTGGACAAATGAATATGTAAACTAAATACTTTTAAAATTTAAGGGTTGTAATTTTTCACGACTGCCTTAAATGATTTTTATTTTACTCAATACATCTTCAGCTTATTTGAATAAGTGTACATAATACTTATATATCTTTAGAATATAGAGACAGTCTGAATTTAAACTGTCTTAAATGGTAATCATAAAAATTCTTGCTGTTGATTTCTTTCAAAATATATTTATTCAGTTTTGCTCAAGGCATTCTTCCCTTCAGTCTTAATTTGAAACTTTGTTTCCTTTAAGAATCAGGAAAAATGAATTTTAACTTGAAGTTGCTTGTATTGTCAACAATATTTATAGGATTTTGTAATAGAATATTGAGCTGTACGCTTTCTATTACTAAGAAAGATCGGATTTGCTCGGTTTTTAATAACGAACAATTGGTTGAACTAATTGTTCAAGAAGAAGCAATAGCACCTGATAATTTCATTCAAACTGGAAAGGTCGTGAATGGACAGTTTCCTGGACCAGCTATCAAAGTTCCATTGAACAAGCGTTTGATTGTTAAAGTAATTAACAAACTTTCTACTGAATTGACAATTCACTGGTAACATTATTCTATACTGTTAATATTCATACAACAAATTCTTAAATTCCTAAAAAGTTATAAAATATTGAATTTTCTGAATTAATGTTTATAATTTTCATTTAAACTTTTCACATGACCTTTAGATTGGGTTGCCAGAATTTTAACTATATAAACTTGCATTAAGAAATATTTCTATAAATTTTGAAGTTTGAAAGATTACAATTTATTGAATAGGCATGGTATTGATGAATTTCGAACCATTGAGGCTGATGGAGTGCCACAAGTTACACAATATCCAATTCCGACAAACGAGTCATACATTTACGAAATTGACATCGGAAACATTCCTGGGACTTACTTCTATCACGCTCATACTGGGATGGATATTGCTTGGGTTTGTATTGCAAGACAATTATATTTTAAGTATCAAACTACTG
The DNA here is from genome assembly GCA_034696425.1 of Isotoma viridis. Taxonomy (NCBI): domain Eukaryota; kingdom Metazoa; phylum Arthropoda; class Collembola; order Entomobryomorpha; family Isotomidae; genus Isotoma; species Isotoma viridis. Next base: position 2,099 of record JAQGAA010001350.1, on the reverse strand, counting down.
GTAGGCCAGATTAACAGTAGGCTAATTAAGTTGTAGCCAATTGTATAAACAATTAATCAAGTCTTTCATTAATTATCTTAGCCACAAAAAGTCAATTCACTCTCGATTTTGCTTACATTACAACAAAATATTCATACCTGATATAGGTCCATGGAGCTTTGATTGTAAAAGACGACCCTGATATTTTTAAAACATACCCAAATCAATATCAATATGACGATGAGATAATAATTATGTTGCAACAAGTGTATCATACACCAGTTGACCAGGATGTCCAAGCACTACTTAGCGGTGTTGGAGCTTTGGCTGACCCAATAAGTAATACAATAAACGGGAGATCTTATGGACTTTGGCCAGATTCAAATGCAAATTCCAGTGGGTACTCAGTTATCAAAGTGAGAAAAGGTCTTATTTACCGATTCAGAATAATCAACACATCCGCAGATACCATGCTTCAATTCAAGATCAAAAATCATACAATGATTGTGATTGAGATGGATGCGTTTTACTCTAAACCTGTGGAAACTGATCATATCGACATACATTCAGGTCAAAGGTATAGTGTTCTTATCAAAAGAACCAACCAGTGGATAACTACTTGATGGAATCCAATACAATCCTAATTCAGGGTGGTGGTCCTGGGCCGAACAATGGTCTTGCTATTTTGCACTATGACACAGCAACTGACCCAACTCCGTTAAGGACCATTGTCCGAAATGGTACTCAGGTTGTTCCATTAAACCAATGGATTGTCCCACAGCTAACCCCAAATACAGCATTGAAGCAACAAGGAGTGTACCCAATTCCTCAAAGAATTGATCAAAATTTCATTATAGACTATGATTATGTAACTTTAAATGATGGTACTCATAAGTTTGTTATTGAAGGAAATGTTTTTATTCAACCTGAGATACCGTACTTGTACCAAGTGAAAAAGTAAATTAATGTCACACAATTTCCTCAAGTTTTTGAAATACTTACGGGGCAGAATATACAAGTGGTTTTTCAAAATCGAATACAAGCAACGGTCCGCATCCTTGGCATATACATGGCCATAATTTCTATGTTGTGGCATCTGGTCCCGATGAGTTTGATTCGAATAAGGATTTGCCATTTATTCAAGAAAAAGCTTCCAATAAGCAAGGCAACTCTGAATTCAGAGATACTTTTATACAATACCCGATTCAAAGTGGGAAAAACAATTCGGAACATGCTGGGTGTGGTTGGTATGCTATTAGATTCGAAAGCAATAATGAAGGAATGTGGATAGCCCATTGTCATATTACTAGACATATGATCGTAGGTAAAATGTTTGTATTTAGGGAACATACTAAACAGAACCCTTGGCTTTTAGAAAGGCCCCTACCCAGAAAAAAATTCGGAAAGGGACTTTGTAATCCCTTCAATATTTTTCTTAAAAGGTATTGCCACGCCCCTCCCCCTCGTATGCTCCCAACATCAAATTCTGGGTTTCGTGGGGGATTTAGACCCATAAAACCTTAATTCAAACTCTGATTTTAGAATAATTTTCACAATTTTAATTTGATTTTTTAATCGATTTTTTTAAATCGTTGCATCTTGGCTTAATAATGTATGAAAATGTTAACTTTAAATCTACTACATCAACAATAATGACATTACTCATCAAAACATATGCTTGTGACTTTGACTTGTTCGGCCAATACTTTATTTTTTTAAAGTATTTTTTCAGCTTTCCTACTTTCCTGACTTTGTTTGATAGGAATAAATTGTATTTCAACTCATACATTCGTTGTTATTAAAATTTAGATCAAAATCAAATAGTCTAGAAAGTCTTTTGTAATGAATTACGATAGGTTTTATTACTAGCACAAGCTTCAGATGTAAAGAGGATAGGATAATTGTTAATTTTCTATACATCAAATTATAATAATCCACAGTAAATTCAATAAAACTTCGAAAAATGTATATTTTTAAAATGCCCAAGTCATTTTAAAACTCATTTAACATACATTTATTAAACAACTTTGCCAAAATAAGCGAAAAAAAATATTCAAACAAAAACTTACATTAAGTAACGAGTTCATGAGAACAAATGTGATGTAAAAATATATTTTTTA
>JAQGAA010001349.1:0-16030 GCA_034696425.1 Isotoma viridis | reverse complement strand
TTCCCTAGAATCATGAAAATCAGTGAATATCTTCCATATGATTAAAGTCAAAATTCCAACAAACAAGACCCCACCCACTACTCCAACAATGTACCTATCACAAAGGAAATTTATTTATTTAAGCCAAGTTTTACAAGTAAATTGTATTTACAGATAAAAAATCAAAATCCTACCAAAAATATTGGGTGGGGGCTCTACAAATTAAATTATTATCCACATTCAATTGCAGAGTTAGCCTTAACTTCCCTTCTTGGTACGAGTATGAATATCCAGTTGAACATGTTTCATTGTATTGAAGGGGAGAGCAACGTATCGCGTTGCTTTCTACGTCACCTTAATAAAATCCCGAGGTTTTTTAAAATCGACCATTAGAAACTAGGTTGATGTATCACAATATGGCTTACTGAAGATATTAAAAATTATGTTGTCTGAGCTTACTCATACTTGACACTGTAACATCATAACTGTCAATGTCACCATCGGCTGGGAACTTACGAATGCAAAACTCACTACAATCAATTTTATCACTTTGAGAATTTCCCTGCTGCTTTTTCAAATGACATTTAACACATTCTATAAGATCTGGCTCGGAGCATCTGGAACCTTCGTGAAGTGATGAGTTTGAACTTGAACAACCCTACACGCAACACTAGATGATTTATCGTTATCCTTTAAAAGAATATTAATTCGTGGATAAAAAGGACCATTTTTTTAAACAAAAAAGAACTTACTCTACAAATATGGCAATATTTTCCAGAGTATCCCAGACCACAGTTCTGGTCACAATGCCATGTCCAATTTCCCCCACGAGTATCGTCGCTCTGTGTGCAGCTACATTTCCCTTGGCCATTGCAAATTTTCCAAGACCCTGGTTCTTTACAGGTTATCTAAGAACACAAATTTTAATTTTTTAAACACTCTCTCTCACTGGACTATGAAAAAGACTGTTTTTTACAATGTTAAAATACATTTTCGTTTGGGCACTGACAATTAGGACCAGCAACACCTTGTAATTAAGATCAAAGAATTTAAATACTTTTTAAATGCGTATTTTATTCAAATGAAACAAGTACCTTCGTCACATTTGCATTTTCCACAAATACATTTCCCTTTCCCTGAGCAATCCGGCTCACTTGAATTGCCATTAAGTTTGCAACGTGAATCCTCGCATTCACAATACTTGCCACTAAATCCCTTTAAAATGTTTTGAAATTCAAAAGAGATTACTTTAATTTAATCTTACAATCCTTAAAATCCTTAAATTTTGTAACAAACAAACCTTTGTACATTGACAAGTACTGCATTCGCATTTACCCCTACACAACAGAAATTAATTTTAATTCAAAAGCATTCGAAAATACAGTTTTTCAGACATTCTAAATTGAAAAATCAGTATGTATGATGTTAATGATGTTAAAATGATGTTAAAATATGAAAAATCACCTCAAAGAACATTCAATTCCATTAGAAATACAATTGGTTTTATTATTCCCTGTTGTATCATCTTCGCCAAGCTTTTTACAAGCACAATTAACTCCTGTGTGATCTTCATCACAGATACATTTTCCACACTGAAGTTTATCCGCATGTCCGAAACAGTATTTGTCTAACGTTTTCTTGTCCTGCATTTTATTTGCGTTTTAAATATTGAATTGAAAAATAAATTTTCAAATCGACACTAAAAAATGATTTTTTAAATGTCACCGTAATAGCTTGCTCCTTTTTAGCACAATTGCATTCACAAGCAAAATCAATATTGATTTCATACGCTTCTCGTAACTCAAATGTTGTAAAAAGCAGAGTTTTATTTCTATCTGCAAGTTTCGGACACTTACGCAATGTCAGAGTGACTCGATATCTAGAGAACAAAATCTATTTTTGTGTTCTTTTCAGTCAAGTTTATGCTGGAGAGGCAACAGTCTCGATATCGAAACTTGAAATCGACATTTTAAATATTGACAATTGCAATTCGACGATTCATGACAAACTCGACATTAAATTTATTAACTAACTTGACTACATCCGAAGGTCCAATCTTATGACACTCATTAGTTTTGTTCCAAGGTTCATCCGGCTTACATTTTACTTCATAGGCCACATCAATAAAGTTTTCATATCCTAATCTTTCTAAGCTTACTCGTGAACTTAGAGTCTGCAAAAGATCAAAAATAACAAAAGCTTTTAGTATATCAATGACATTTAACTAGCATTGAAGTGCTAAATCATAAAAAACTAACCTTATACTGATCTTTGACCAATTCTACAACATTATTTGAATTAGCTTCAAGCAACGCTGCTTTCGAAGACAAAACATGTCTACTAAGCAATTCATACACTGGAAGTTCTGATTGTGTCACAGCGAAAATTAAGTAAACCTTATTCTTTTTCACAATATGATTCAGGGCTGCGACACTCGGGTAGTCATGTAAAGTAGCATGAGTGTACTCGTTTTTCTCATTCAAATGGCACTTAAGATCATTAGGAACAACAATTCCACCAAGTTTACCATCACCCGCAATATGAAAACCTCCGTCTGTAGCCATCACAATCAATTTACGACTGTCGTTTCGCCAACCTGTTGTTTTGTAATTGTTATTCAAAATCAGTCTTTAACAGAGATTGATTCACAGTATGACTAACCGTAAGCAAAACTTAAGCCCCCCCCATACAATTAGGAACTTTGACAGCTAGCGAATCAATTAACTCTAATTACCTATTTCTTTCGTACAAACAATCGCTTGAACTAAAGCTTCTAATCCGCCTTCCGGAGAATCGACATTTCCAGAGAGTTTGGATTCCTCTACAATTCGCTTTATAATATAAAAAAAAGGAATTGAAAAATGAGTTTACGTTAGCTATAAAACATCAAATAAATGATTTAAAGCAAATTTACCCGAAATTCCGAAATATTGCTTGTTAAACTTAAATGATTTTTAAATCCCCAAGGTATATCAAATTCCGAAGTTCCAGCTACTTGAATATAAGATACAAATGGGAGCACAGGTTTGTCGATAAATGATCCAAATCCCAACTTAACTTCACTCGTAACATTTCCAAGTTCAGTAGCCAACCGTTGGCTTTGGTTTGCTACTGTTTCCTACAACATGCGATATTATCAGAAATGTCGAAAAATGTTTTCATAAACTTTTTGAACTTTATTATACTCGGAAACTCATTTGATCTAAGTAATTATATTCAAAATATAATGTCAGAATATTCCTGGTTGAACACTGTAGTTAAACATTTGTGTTAAAATTTCTATAAATATGTGTAAACAGATTTGTTTTGGGGATAATTTCCCCGATGGGGGTGTTACTCTGTAAAAATTGAAGTGACCAAAAGGAGCAGGGAGTATTTTGGGTGACGAGGGAGGGGTCTATATTGAGTTTACATTATCGTTGATACTATTTAATATTCACTAAGATAACCCAACTTAGCATCTTTTGTAAACTTCATAAGATAATAAATCTGTACAATTTAAACCTTATCATCCTTCATAGTATGAGAAAGATCAAGGATGTAATACAAATCCAAAGGCTTATCCTTAGCTTCCAAGTATTCCAAGTCGAGGGTGACTGGTACTCCCACTGACAGTTGCACCTGAGCTTTTTGAGGGCTGATGTGAACTTCTCTTGCTGACAAGGATAAGTTCTTTCGACTTGAGGAAAATTAAAAAAATACAACACTTTCAAGATTAGAAAACAACAATTTTGACAATTTCAAATCTGTGTATTCTAAAATAATAAAAAAACTCCATAAATTAATTAAATGGAAACCAGAAGAGTTTATCATCTATAAAATTAAATCCATATTATGTAATCTTACACATTAACAAAACTTTGGGGAATTTCCAGAGACTCATTTTTACAGAAAGGATTTTCTGAATGATTTTCAATCGTATTGCATCTAGACCATCCCTTGTATGGATGTCCAGGTTCTTCGAAGTCCTAAAAGAAAATTTTTTATTCATTCCAAAATTTAAACTTATGGTAATTAGGAATTACAAAATACCGTATTTCCTATTACAGAAGCCCCTGGGGAGTTAATGTTTCAAATATGTGGAAAGAATTGGGCTCAGTTCCCGTGTGGGAGATATTTTAGGGTAGTGGGATTTACTTTTAATCCAATTGTTTTTGTAAATTAAGCTAATATTTTCGTAGTTTTTTATTAGAAAAAAGCAAGAATTTAAGGAATCCACTAGGAAAATGTTTACAAAACCTTAATTCCTGGGTAGGGGGTTCAATGTCGTAAAACACGGTAATCATTTATTTGTAATTTATCCACTAACATGATTTTTGCACCAGGAGCATCCAGGAGTTCGAATACATTTCAAACAATCCTTTTTAGATTCACAATTAAGTAACCCTTGAGTTGAAGCTTGAGAAATACTTGACTTAAAAACTCCTAAAAGAGTTAAAAAGCACAAATTGACTATCACAATCTTTAACAAATTCATTTTGTAATTTTAAATCATAAATTGCAAAAACTGCAAATTTGCAACTGATCCTGTATTGTACTTTGTACTAGTTTCTTAAAATTATGTTTTGACAATGTGTGCTGGAATACAAGCATATTTTCCAAGTGGTGATTAAAACACAACTTTTTATCTCCTTTTAAATGACAGTACGACCAATATCCGGTTTCTTTGATTGCATATCATTATATTTTAGCACTGCTGCTATTTGTGAATTGTGACTGTGACCGACCATGGACTCAGATAGCTAATATTACTAAGTGTTTATAAAATGCAGCATTTGTTCTCTAATGCTGTAATTTACTACTATAAAAAGATAACTATAATCCGAATTGATTAAAACATACATAATTATAAAATATACACGCAAAGTTAAATTTATTCGCAGTAAACCACAACAACCCTTTCCTTTGAAAAATATCTCATTCTCAGTTCAACCTAATTTATCTTTATGACCCCATATGCACTCTAATATTAATTATCCATTAAAGTTTAACTTTTATTTATTATTATTATTAATGAAAATACTAAATGCATTTGCAACAAATATGCATATGCACTTAATCTAATTAAATAAATGCACTGCGTGTGCACTTAAATGTTAATATAGGTTTTAATAACAAACATTATGCAACTTAATAAAACATCAGATTAAACTTTATAAAAATACGATTAAAAATTATTCAACATCAAATCACAAGTTAATGTATTTTCACTCAGTTATAACTTTTCTAATTGTTCACAACTTATATTAGTTCCCATGAATTCTGAATCTGTTTTGTTATAAGATCTATATATTTTATACAATTAATGACAAATAACGACTGTAAAGTATTTATTAAACGTAAAATGAAATGCAACTGAAAAAATTTCATTCATATAATAAAACTATGTGTTTTATTTACAAAAACAATGTTGCATTTCACACTAAACATCTTACTTCTCTCAATCCTTCAAAAAATTCAAATTTGCATAGATTTGAGTTTAAAAACTCCAAAAATAAGCTTTTAAAAACCCTACGCATTTTTTTCATCGCATTTTTGCAAAAGTCAGTAAGTGTTAATAAGGATTGCATGAAAAATATATTGATTGACTAGAAAAAATGTAATAAATTAATACACGAGATGTTATAACAATAACTAAATACAATGCACAAAGTACTTTTACTTCATTCTTGAATTTCCTAAAGATGTCATAAAATCATAAGGTACGCAGTTGAATCTTGAACAAGAAGATCGACTTCTAACTTTTCTCCTCCGTTGACTCTTCAACCGTCTCGGCTTCCCATTTATCTCGATTTCATCATCATTTCTGTGGAAAAGCCAACGAATAAAATTTTTATTTTATATTTATCAAAAATCCATTCCAAAGCAAACAAACAAATGCATTTCATGAGCATCACAAACAAACATTTCTACGAAATATTATTAAAAATTTCCCAAGGGAAATTTTCAAAAATAAATTTCAATTCATCAAAATCCTCAAACCAATTTAACCAAAATCCTTCCTTACCTCGTCTGAACCCCTGATCCACCTCCATTTACATTCCTTGAATAAGACACCTCACAAATAACTCTGTTAAAACACTCACTCCTACTCAACATCGTCATAGCAGATTCAATCAAACTTTCCATTACATTATTACTAGAGCCAGCAGTTCTTCTACCAATACCACCACCACCGTCTCTAAAACTTCTTCCTTCAGCAGCACCAGACAGTGGTACAAAAAATGGCAAAATGATAAGATAAGTTATCACAAGAACTGCAGGAATCACAACAATCCCAATAGTAAAGAATACAAATGGTACAATGTACACATAAGTCGCAGCAATTTCAAGTGACCCAGGGTCAATCAAGCCAAACCCTAAAGGATCCGCACCCCCTGCATCCACCCCTTCTTGTGCTTGGCACTTTTTAAGTAAAAATCCCAACCAAAAAGCCCCACCAGTAATAATGCTCAAGGTTAATGATGATTTATTAGGAATATTTTGAACCATTTTTTAAGAAAATGCTAAAAATGTTGTAACAAAAACAGGAACTTTTCCCGGATGAAATGAATTAAATTCGCCAAAGTTCTAGAGTTAAATGAGCAGTCTGAGAGAGAATGCTTTTTAATAAAAATTGATACAAAATTCATTCATAACAATATATAATTAGCAGCTACAGTATAGTAAGTAACTAGTAATTATAAATGCAAGTAGAATATAGGGTTAGACCATTATTGTGATTAAGGTTAACAATTTGCATTTTTATATTAAGACCAAAGAAGTACAAAAGAGTGCTAAATATTTTTGTAAACATTTCCTTTCGTCATAAATAGTAAACTTATTATTGTTTTGTCATGTGTGAATCTCTGCTGTTAGTTACTTCGGAGAGTGTTTACTCACTCATTAGATAAATTATATGTTGTGATGTGAATTCAGTTTGGAATTGAGTGAACGAGTAATAAAATTGCACCTGATTGTTTTTTTTTCAAAAGCTAGACAATCCAGTTCATTTTTTAATGCGCGGAATAAACTTCGGTGGATTTTTGCCAAGCAAATAAATGCATTCTTGATGTATAGAAAGAAAAATTGTTAGGTAATCGGGTGCATTTTTACTATAATATAAAGGATGTTATTGTATTTCCTTTTTTTTAGCTCAAAATATCTTTGTTATTATTTTCAGGCATGAATTCCTTTAGGGTTTTTACAAAATTATCAAATAACAATCCTTAGTTTAGCTGTGTTTTGCTCTAAAATTGGTAATCCCAATTTGTGTTTTTGTTTTTTGCTTTAGTAAGTTAAGAGATGTGTGTACACGTGTCTGAGGCGGATGCTTAAGTTGTTGTTGCAAGCGCAATTTACACTTTTTTATGAGGAGTTTAACTTTACTTTCAGTTGGATTCAAAACAAATTTTTTATTATAATAAATTAATTAAGCAATTACCGTTCTTTACTTAATAAAAACCCAGCTAAATAACTCCCCTTCTATGTTAATGTTAATTACTTTCTTGTTTAGTTCGGTTTATAGTTAAACCGGTTTAATGTGCAATGACTTCTCCCAAGGGTTCTAATTGTTATTTTAAAACGATTAGTCAAATACACAAACAGATATTGGACTAAGACTCCAAAGTCCAAGCTAATTAAATCTCTAAATAAGTTTTTACTCACCTAACATAAAAAACATAGATAACAGCCTAACACAACATACTAAATCCAGAGTGGGAACAACATTTCAAGGCCTGTCATTGCCAAGGGAAGTGAACCTTAAACTAGGAAAAACAATGCAATACATGTTTCTCATATAAAAGTCAATGCCAAGGTTTTTTCGCAATCCAAACCCCAAGCTAGACTCAAATCCTCGCGTTAATGTCAATGTCAATGTCATGCTGCTGCTCTAACACAATAATAATGTAATTACACATTTTACTTAAAATTTCTAAATTCTAGATCTAGATTGTCCCAAGATTGTCCTAAGATTGCATCACCGAATTCAGGAATTTCTCACCTGCCTCAATCTTGCTTAATGTGCAATGTGCTTTTGCTCGACTCATTCCCTAAATTAATTAAATAAAAACTTAATTTAACTCACATTCCAACTTTAATGAGAATCCCAAACCCAATGCCAATCTCAAAATATGATTTATGTAAGGATGTGTAAAATGATGTGCAACGAAGCATAAGTTGATCTTATTTTCTTGCTAAAAAGTTATTATTGTTATTGTCTCAAAACTAAATTAATTGCTAATTGACCAAAGCCCGTATATTTGTACATTTACAATCTTGTTATTCTCTTATAACTAACATTACTACAACTTTTTACTAAAATTCCTCATCTCTACACAAAATAATAGCAAAAACTTTGTAAAAGATCATGGTGTGTTCTTATTTGCTAATTAATTATTGTAAATCATTACACTTTTACACTACAAAAACTGGACTTCAGACTAGGAACAACAAATCAAGAAAAATTGACTTGTTTTTTTCCACAATAGAGAGAGAGATGAAATTGCTAACAATTGTATTATATTATGTAATAAAAAAAAGTACAAGTTGAGTTAAGAGCTAAGTACCTTAAAACAATAAGTATGTTGGATGAGTTTTTTTAAATACAATTTTGGCTAAACTTTTCCTTAAGTACCTAATTATTATGTTGACCTGTAATTTGTAATGTAAATGTTTTTCCTAATTTATCCTCAAAACTTGAAAAATATTATGATTTTTATCTCTCTCTCTTCTATTTTGATTGATTACTTCATCATAAAAAAATCATGAATGAAGATTTTTTTAAAAGAGAATTTTCTAGACTTTTCTTTCAACTTTTGTATTAAAATTAAATCCGGGTTTTTCCTTGTAATTTATTTATTAAAGTATTAATCATTCTCACAAACCCCGGATGTTTTTGTGTTTGAAGTATTGCTGCTTCTGCTGCTGTAGATAAAGCGACAACCTATAATTAGTAGAAATAAGAACAAATTTTTTTATTATTTTGCATCTTGTGTAAAATCGCTTGAACTCCGAACCCATCCTTGATCATATCTTGAAACAAAAGCATGGTGCAAAATAAATTATGTTTTTCTTTTTACTATTATTTATAAAAACTGGTAAATCCTTCATAATAATAATAATAAATCTATTTGTTTGCATCCTACCTGCTTATACACAAAGGAACATTAAGAAAACAAGGTTTACCTAACTGATTTCCCCAACAGGATCGTTTTTATCATTAATTACGTGAGCAGATCCAAATCCGGGACTCAAAATACGTAAAATACCTAAAAATTCTAATGCAACATTTGCAAAATCCCCTAACATCAATAAAACAGATAGAATTAACTCTAAAGCAAAGTTTTATCTTTTTAATTCACTTGATAATGCTATGGAATGTAAAATTATGGAATAAAATTGGCTCAGAACCTTCTTCTTATTTCATAACAAAGAATCTTCTGTCCAATGGGAATAATGACAAGTGTCCCAATTAAAATTGAAGACATCTACAATACTAACCTTACCTTTTTTATATAAAAATGCATATAAATACGCAATTTCAAAAATAACTCCCCATATCATGTGTAAATTTTTCAAAAAATAAATCGCTTAAAATTCTCGAAACTGAAATTTCAAAATTTGCAGCATTTAAGAAAATTTAAAAAACGAAAAATCAAAAATTCCGTGTGTAAAACCGAAAAAAATCAAATTGCGCTTTCTAAAAAATTATTTAAATTCAATTTTTACTCTAATTCAATTCAATTTTTATTCAAATTACATTCAATTTTTACTTAAATTAAATTAAATTTTTATTCAAGTTAAATTCAAGTTGTCTCAAATTAAATCCAATTTTTACTCAAATCAAACTCAATCCATAATACCAAAAACACTTTTATTTTTCCTCATCCCCCACAGTATCCTAAATAAACTTTAACACTTATCTAAATTTACAACGCAGTAAAACTGAGAATTTTCCTCACGAATCCTTTACAAGTATCTATTATATACATATAATTCCCTGCAAGATACTCCGGATTGATTAACCTCGACTAATTACATGAAATAGCATTATTTCATACACAATAATTCCCTTACCATTTTACTGAAACTTCTTACCATTATTCTCTCACTATATGCAGTTTAATAGTTACAACTAAAGATAACTAGGTACTTAAATCCCTTATTTAATGATAATCCCACTCATCACTCCTCATGCAACAATGAACATGATGAACTTACACTTTTATAATAAAAAGGAATAACCAACTGCATTTACTAATACACAAATTACCTTATCCACTGTACCAACATACACCTTTGTTAATCCACACTTACTTATACTTACCTGCCGTAATATACAAGGACACGGAGGGCAAGCAAATAAATCCACTACAATAAATAGTCTCATCTCTTTCAGTCTATTATTTGCATGTTTTTGCTACTAAAGAAAAAATCCTCTCTCATACTTTTGTGCAATAATCCACCAAGCAATATAGCAAGTCACACAGTTACACACACACGCAATAATACATTCTATCCAGAACTTATCCAGACTTTTAAGAATGAGTATCATGGGTAATTTTATTAATTAACCAAGGAACTACATAAAACATCACACTGCAAATTATTCATAAATGTCTCATCAATTGTTGAACATTGTTAGCAACAATTTCCATTATAATTTTTGCACACAGACGTATAAACAGTGATTTACCTGTCTTATAACACTATATAATAATAATAATATTATTATTATCAATACAACAATTACCACCACCAGTAGGGAATCTCTTCTGAGAAAAAGTGAGAAATTTCCTATAAAATCCCGGAACTAGGAAGGCACACTGGTTTACTCTCATTATTCTAATAGAAAAATCTACTACTACATGGAAGTGTTTACTCGAATTAAGTATAGCACGTATGTAGTATGAGTGACATATCCTAACAAATTACAATTGCTACTCTTTTTTTAACTACATTTTTAATTAAATACCAGAAATTAAGTACCTACTTAGACTAAGTGAAAATTACAAGAAATACACTTACTTATACCTGGGGAAAAATAATAACAAAAATATACAGAAAGTGCAGCTAGCATTTAGTTTGCTTTCTGGTTAACGTCATCAAATTCATCACAATCATCCCAATCATCATCATCTCTCGTCCTTATAATCAATTTACTTCTCTTTTCAGACACTTAACTACATTATTATATGGACAAACCCTATCATTTATTTATATCAAAGCGGAACTAAAATTTTTATACATTTTTTTCTCTCTCTAAATCAGGTAGTACAATCTCTCTCTACTACTGTGTGTCTAGCATTAAATTCCGGAACGTACTTAACTTTCAATTCATGGAATTATGAAAATCATCATTTCACACACGTTTTTAACACAAGCCGTTATTATTATCAGTTTTATTAATCTAAAGTCTATATAGACACAAGACACAACAAAGATTTACTTCACTCTTGTATTCGAGACCCACTCTGCCTGACTGGACTTGCTCAATCTTTTACTAATATATTAATATTAGATACACAAATAATATTTAATTGTCATTGGAATTTTATATTCGCATGCAAATGCTAATAAATTATAATAATTTATATATAAAATTACATACGAAGGTATAAAAAGAGGAATTGGGTGTAGGGAGAGTTATCATTTGTGTTTGCACATTGCAACTCATCAATTGAATCCAGAGAATAACTAAATGGATTTTAATAATTGACAAAAAACTTTGTTGATAAATAAATACAAAAAAGTGAAAGTAGTTTTGAATAATAGAGAAAATAATAATTAAATAATAATTTAAAATTTTCAAAAAAACAAAGCATCAAAATGAAGACCGAGCTATTGCATTCGTATAGTTCAAATAGTTTAGCAAACATTTCCAGACAAACTTCAAAATCCTCTGTGTTCCAAGATTTGAGTTCAAGTTGCAGTGGGGATGGCTCAGATTTAAGTGATTCAAAGCATATTCCTATTTCAAAGGCTGTGGCAGATTTTACGAGATCTGTTTGCAGGACGAAGACTTTGAAAAAGAGGTTACCTATTTTGAAATGGGCTAAGGACTACAGTTGGCATAAGTTGGTTGCAGATATTATTGCTGGACTTACTGTCGGGCTTACGATTTTACCACAAGGGTTGGCTTATGCTTCTATTGCTGGGCTTCCACCTCAGGTAAGATTGAAAAATGATTAATTTTAGGTTTATTTTTAATTAGGTTTATTCTGAGGAAGGTTTGATAAGAGGAAAGAGTTTAAATAAAATTTATATTTATAGTTCGCGTCTTAATGGAATCTCAAACTATTGGATAATTGTTATACAAAAAAATTACTAATTTAGTTATAGAATGCAATTACAAAATGCTATTTCCAAATTTAGCTCATGACCAAATTAGACAATATTCATACAGCACATGCTATCTCTTTTACAGATTGCTTAATTTTTTATATCTTAGTTTTAATTAAATGGAGTCGACACCCAGTTTCCCAACAATTTTTGAATTTTTAAAAATCTTATTTTCAATTTTTGTCAAATAAAATTAGTATTTTTTAAGGGATCGCGTTAACTGAATTTAAAAAAAAAGCGTTCGAAGAAAATCATACAAAACTGTCAAAATCAGAATTATAACGCGTATCAATAACCTTTCTTACAGTGTTTTATAAAGATTATCAATTGAATAATTGATTATGAGAGAAACTTGCTGTTTTGAACTACCAAAATTCTTTTGTTAAACCAATGGTTATTCATTTGAAAATCTATTCATGTATAGTTGTTCAAAAGTACCATTTTTTAATTAGCATTACAAAAATTTAAAGATTATCATTAAAATAAAATTCAATTGACTGAATTAAGAACTAGAAATATATATTTAAAATTTATAATAATCCCATATTCTTAGTCTTAATAATCCTTATCTTCTGTACATTGTTCAATATCTGTAAGTTTCAAAATCCTGCAAACTAAAATTCATTTGACGATTTCTTAATTATGCCTTAATCAGTAAATGTGTTAACAACTTTATCAAATACTTTAAAATTCCTTACATTAAATCACAAATTATTAAATATTAAATTACAAAATGACAAATCTAAATTTGTACATACTCTTATGTTTTTTAAACAGTACGGCTTATACTCAGGCTTTATGGGATGCTTCATTTATGTTCTATTCGGAGGAACAAAAGTAGTAACAATTGGACCCACAGCAATCTTGGCAATTATCACCTTATCCTACACAAACGGAAAGCCACCTGGTTATTCTGTACTTCTTTGTTTTCTAACGGGAGTTGTAACATTTCTAATGGGAATATTTCAACTAGGTAATAAACATTTCTATTAACACATTTTTATTTAAATGTCTGTGCAGGTGTGATTAATTCCTTACTTTGGTTTACATGACCTATGCACTTGTACTTAATTAGTTTAGCTAATAATAGGGAATTCCTGCAAAAAATGCATAAAAAATCTCATTGTCATTATGCATGCATATTCTGTCTCATTTTTTGTGCGTGTGTGTGTGTAAATGATATTTATTCACATAATTATTACTATGATTGCATAGGTTTCATTGTGAATTTCATATCAACACCTGTAATTAGTGGATTCACTAGTGCCGCTGCACTTACCATTTGTTCCACGCAAATCAAGGCTTTACTCGGCCTTCATTTCAAAGCTGATGGATTCCGTGATATTATTTATGGAACTTTTGAGCATTATGAGGAAGTTCGAATGAGTGATTCTATTCTGTCAGCATGTTGTCTCGTTGTACTTATTATTTTGCAGGTAAGGTTTCAATTTTTGATTTTAATTTTCATAAAACTTACTTTTCAAAGACTTATAAAAATTTTATTTAAATTTTGGAAATTGTTTGAAACAGAATTTGCAACTGATTTGTAAATGCTTTACAAAAAACTCTCCGAGTTTTGATCGATTTCTCTGGTTTATTTCTACAAGCCGAAGTGTCATTGTGATTATGATTTGTACAATCTTGTTCAGCATTTTGGATGATGAAAGTTTTCCTGTTTCTGTTGTCGGTAAGTTGAACTAACTTTGCAACTGAATAGTTTCCTTCTCCACGCTTATTAGAACTTTAAGCAATAATTTAAAATTAAGTCCATACCTCAGATTCCAAGTCAACTATGGACAAACAGCTAAAATTTAATCAACTTTTGAAATCAACAGGCCCCATAACCCCTGGATTACCTTTTGTGAAACCACCCCCATTCACAATTTATGACAACTCAACCGGTGAAGGACCAGTTGAAAGGTCTTTAACCAACTTAATGAAAGAAGATGCTTCTGCCCTAATAGTAATCCCATTACTAGCCCTAATGGAGCATATAACAAGTGCTAAGAAATTCGTGGGGACAAATCTCTTAGATGCATCTCAAGAGATGATATCAATTGGATTGACAAACATGCTCGGATCGTTTTTCAGCTCTATGCCCGTTACAGGAAGTTTTAGTCGAAGTTGTGTCAATGCTGCATCCGGTGCTCAAAGTCCAATGGGTGGATTGGTCACTGGAACTTTAGTGATTTTGGCACTTCAATTCCTAACTCCGTATTTTTATCATATTCCTAACGCAAGTCTTGCAGCAGTGATTGTTTCTGCTATGATATTTACCGTGGATTTTGGAATCATTGGCTCAATGTGGAAAACTAAGAGTAAGAAATCACACACTTTTTGAGCAACTACCGTATTTCTCGTGTTAGAGCCCCAGTTTTCAAACATTAATTACAAATATACTTAGTTTTTAATGGGAACTATTCCAGGGGGGGTTCTAAAAGGGATAAAGGTACTCTTTGTCAAGGTTTATCTGGAATCTGTATTAATGTTATGCATTTATTTTTTTACAGAAATGGACTTGATCCCATGGACCGTGACATTTTTCGCAAGTCTTATGATTGGTCTTGAATTCGGTATTTTATCAGGAGTTATCATAAGTGTCACTTTCCTATTATACTACGCTGCCAGGCCTGCAGTTAATGTCAAGAGGGCGGAGGTTTGTATAAACTTGAATGAATTATTATACATACAACATGAAATCTTTATGAAATCTGCTTAACAGTGAAATTGTCACGATTTTTACACAGACTTCAAAAGGAACTGAATTCGTGATAGTCGGTCTGGACCGATCTTTAGTATTCCCATCAGTAGAATACTCCCGGTATATGATAATGAAAGCTGGAAATACGTGGGCAAAAGGGTTTTTACCAGTTGTCGTAGATTGTAATCACATTCAATTTGGAGATTTTACTGCAGCACAGGTAATGTATAAATAATACATACAACAATGACTAATTTTTAACCTTTTTCATCATCATCATGCGAATATTCCAATTGTTATCCATGATTGCATGATGAAATGCAAAAAAGATTATCTAATCTAGAATTATTAGCTAGCTCTAGATTGCTATTCGCCTGTTGAAATAAATGACGTGTGATTTATTGTGCAATCATTTTTTTTAGGGTATTCGTGATTTGTTCACTATTTTCAACGAAAGGAAACAATTGCTTATACTTTGGAGAGCAAAACCATCCATTATTCGAATTTTAAGTGGAATCATGGGAAGTAGTCAAGTTGAGTTTCGATATTGCATGAGAGAGGATGAACTAGAGAAAACTATTGATGGTTAGTATAAACTTAACTAAATTGTAATTTTAAATGGAATAATGGATGCTATTTTTGATACATTTTTTAATGCACTAGATTTTTCTAACTTATAAAAATTTAATTTGCTTTAAATAGCAGGTGATGATAAATTAGTTCAATTCTACTCATCGGCAGTTCTGTCATCGCTATCACCAGATGAAACTGGACCATGAAAACATACACACCTTTGTTTATGAGTTCACCCACCCACGAATAATTCAAAGTATTTTCATATGGCAATAATATATTATGTTCAGACAGTTTTGTAACTTATTTATACCTGTTTAATAATACATATTATGTAATATATTATATCGAAGAATGCTGTGAACGATTTTAGATTCATAGATATTTAAATAAGAGAATAAGACATGAATCACTGGCTGGTTTATTTCGTACAATTGTGATTTAAATTAATGT
>JAQGAA010001348.1:0-16032 GCA_034696425.1 Isotoma viridis | reverse complement strand
TCATGAAAAGAATTACGATAAATATTATGAGGACAAATTGCGTGTCAGTAATATCTAAATTAGATCGAGTACGTAGTCATTCATTAGTGAAAGCCCTTGTGTTCATCAAGCTTATCATCATGACTCTTTAGTTTTACATCTATTCCGGTCTACCAGATTTAATGCATACAAGTACGAGTTTTGTTTTTTTCATCACGACAGTTTTTTTAGTTTTCATTTTTTACAATGAAAAATTAAAATGAACAAATTAAACACATATAAAGTGAGGGTGAATTTTTGCTCTTTGTTGTGATGACACAGATTTGTACATTTATTGTGCGTTCAAGTCATAATTTCATAAAGTCAAATAGGTACTTTGTTGCATGTCATCTGTAACAATTGCAGCTCGAGTGAATTAATAGAAAAGCTGATGATGCGCTTTTTTACTTTTGTAATTAACAAGACCTAGGGTCATGAACCTTTCCGAAATGTTATTACTTTTATCCAATTATTTGAAACAACTGTACAAATTAGAGAATTATTAGCTCGATTAAGATTTGGGAATCTTTTTAAGTTTTAAACATCACATGTCGTGTTTTAGTGTCATATGCAAAGTCAATGTCATAAAATCCTTCTTTTAATTTGTAATTTTAAATAATAGTGAAACATAAATAAAAATTAGAAACTAAAAAAAGCTCCTATTTATCAATACTTATTAATAATAACGCGTTTCGATGGGCATTTTTATTTCAAAATTGATTACAAATAATTTTTATCAACCTGTCATGTATTTACCAAGTAGGTAATAAAGAATTCTGATAAGCTCCTTCAAAATACAATTTTATTACACGTTTTTACACACACGTTTACTTGTTTCAAATCAACAAACTAATGTTAAATAGCTACTTATTTAGCTTTATCTAATATTTTCCTTCAGTCGAGTCAATATTACTCCGTATTGTTCATTTATACAAATTAAATTCAGGATGATCCTTTAGCATTAGTAGCAGTTGAACTTTCTCATTAAATACTTGAACAAGAAGGTAGTTTAAAATCTGTATCTGTGACTGATACGATATTTTCGCTTTCCTAAAAGTCAACTCTCTGATTTGAAATTCATTATAACTTTGTTACATTACATTCTCATGTTACACAAAATATTACTTGACAATTTTAACACATACATATAAGTATGTACAAATATGGTATTATTTGGTACGTTGGCAATGAGAGTATTAATATTGATGTAGTCCAATAATTTATTACCTAAACAACTTACACAGGCTCAAGTATTCCTTGCATTACGAAAATACACTTGAGTTGGCTTACAAAATAAATTGTAACAACTTCATGACTAAAAGATTTGAAAAGAGAGAAGTAAAAAAGCTAGAAATAAATTGGGTTTATCTAATGAAATGATACATCAGCCAATTTTTTATGAAAAACTCATTAGAGCAACAAGATTAAGGTCAAAATTGACCATTTAACGCTAAATTTAATTGAAAAAAGATTATCAAAAACAGGTAAAGTGCATATAATGATTGTTCAAACCCGATTAATTTGTAACATTCCAGTCTAACACAAATTACAGCAAACAGGAAATGGTTTTTCAATTGATGATTAAAAATATTAAGCAAGTGGATAGTACAACATTAAGCATTAGTATGCTCGTAGATTTAAAACAATAAGAACACAGAGTCTGCCCAATAATTTCGTAAGCAATTATGCTATTGCATGATACCAATTTATACACGTATGCTATAATGCGTCTTTGAGAGGTGTCACTCAATCAATTAAATTTATTTAAAAAAGTATAAATAATGATTTGATTCTCGAATACAGTTTTCCACCTTCTCCACTCCAAACCATCTAAAGTCAAGAGCTTTGACCGTTCAAAGTTTTAATTTATTTTTGATAAATCTGTCAAACTCGGCAAACACGTAATAGTATACAAATTGAGTAGCATTTTGTTTTTGATAAAAAGACTTCATACACAATGAAGTATTTTAGATGTCAGGGCTTTATTGCCTTTATAGTAAATTTTCATACTTAGGTGCAGAACGCAATGACAATGGCAATGGAAGATATTTATCAATCTCTGCTTATCTAATAACATGACATTGCTTATCATAAAGAGGGGAGCTCTGTGCAACTACGAACACTAATTGAAGAAATAGTCATACCAATCTCTCATTTCTCAACATTCTTCGCCCTCGCAATCACTACGCTACTAAAACAAATCGTAAAAAAGTAATTCATCAAGTTATTTAGATATTCATTCCTCACACCACTAAAAAATTACGCAACAATTAACTACGGAGTTGGTCAGACGAGAAATAATAGTGACCCAAATTGGAAAATCCAGGGCCTTCCCCGGTATCAAAGTGTCAATTGTCAGGGCCAGATAAAATTAATAAAAGACAATGAATTACAGTATCATTTTACTCGGTGCGACCATCTCGGTTTCTTTATTTATTCGCATTTGTGTCGGTGCAATTGACGTTCATTCTTCCAGTTCTAATGTCCACGACTCATTAATTTTATCTCCGGAATTGTGGGACATTTCCGGTCATAATGATGTCGTCTACGGTTGGCTAATTGGTGATCCTATGTTTCATTATAAACACGAATTAAAAAAAGTTATGCTGCCTTTCTCCGAGCAAGATCCTTATGACCCAAACTCGGATTTTGATAGTAGCAGTACTGCAAGTGTGGATCAAGTGATTGAAAAAATGGCATCGAATTTACAACAATTTCACAGTAAAGGTAAAAGAAAGCAGAAGCGAATTAATAATGTACCACTAGATTTTGGTGACGGGTCTTTCGAGCATCAAATTTGCGGTTCGCCAGTTCGCAGTAATGAGTCTCAAAGTGATAAACAAAACGACATTTTGGAAATTGGAGAAGTCCCAGCAGGCTGCTTTTTTATGGACTCAGAAAAAACAAAGTTAGTGTGCAACTACACAGAGTTAGAAAGTGTTCCAAACCTTCCATTACAACTAGCATCTTTAACACTTGAATTAACCCAAATTAAAAAAGTTAGAAATAATGATTTTGGAAATGTTTCAATTAAAAATATTGAACTTTTCCACAACGAAATTTTTCAAATTGATCCTTGGGCATTTCAAACCGTGCAAAATCTTACAATTCTGCAAATTATAGACAATGAACTTGAATATCTTTCGTTTGATATTTATTTCGGACTGACCGAAGTGAAAATACTATACTTGGATGGGAACAGAATTTCTTTTGATATTTACAAAAACTGCAGCGTGCGACCTGTTGAAGACATCAAACCAGTTCTTCCAAATCTTAAATTTTTTAGCCTGAAAGGAAACCCATTGAAAGTTATTCCAGCTCAAGTTTGGGCAGGACTACGAGAAAGTCCTTTGACAACTTTAGATTTGGCAAACTGTGCTTTAGAGTATATTGATTCAGGTAAGATTTATATTCAATGATTTACACTTCAGCTTAGTGCTGTATAAAATATAATATTTAAAAAAATGTTTTTAAACTTATTTAGAGTAGTGAGTTGGCTTGGTTGGCTTATCATAATATATGGCTGACACAACAGCTTGAATAAAAGAACACTCTAGACTTATCGCACGATTTGACAGTTCAAGTAGGCACATGGATTGATATCAATTAATTAATATTTGTTATTTTCGTATCAAAATTACATCCATTTAACTCAAAAATTCAAAATTTAGTCCTTTACTACACAGTAAATTGTGTTGAGCGACAACGAAATGTAATTAAAATTGTTTCATAAATACATCATTAATCAAATGGATTGATTTATCTTTAAATAAAACCAACTTGACATTTTCTTTTCCATTCTGTTTATTTAGGAGCTTTCAAATACCTCCCGTTGTTGACGATACTAGACCTTAGCAGTAATCCAGATTTGATGCCGAATTTGAAAGTTGCATTCGAAGGACTAGGAAATACTAGTCTCGTGACTTTGAAATTGAGTCACAACAATTTACTATCTCCTCCTACCGAGGAACTAGAATTGTTTTCTGATTCACTGATTACTTTAGACCTAAGCTTTAACTTCTTTCCATTCATCACTAAAGACAATTTTGTGCTATCTAATATGAAAAAACTAGAAAATCTGGATCTAACCAATTGTAAAATTACAACGATAGCGTTGGGTACAATTGAGCTTATTCCTGAACTGAAAACTCTTGTTTTAAGCAGCAATAATCTGAAGGAAATACCACCACCGATTTCTTTGCTATCTAAGCTGACAAATTTAAAAATTGACAACAATCCCCAAAAATCAGAAGATGGTAATGTCGACCCAACATTTACCATTCCGACCTCATTCGCCAATCTTAAAAACCTTACTTATCTAGAGATGAGCAATGTTCCTTTGAATGCAATTTACAAAAGCACCTTTGCTGGATTGTCGAATTTAGAATCTCTATTTCTGGACAACACTCAAATAGCTATGATTGAGGATTCATCCTTCAAAGATTTAACCAACTTGAAAAGAGTTACCCTTTCAAATAATCCCCTGTCCTCTATAAACTCACTAACATTCTATGGAATGGAAAAGCTGGAAAATCTTGACATGCAGAATTGTAATCTAAATTTCCCATTGCCTCCCACCGAAGAAATTGCTACTACCACAGAATCCGGGATCAAAAATTTTTCTGAAAATTTAGCTCCCAGAAATGGAAATCCTTACATCTTATTCGAACACCTACCATCTCTTCAGTGGGTGAATTTTACAAATAATAAAATCCAACATCTTTATCCCTATATTTTTAACGGTACGTCTAAACTGTCAACAATAGACCTCAGCAGCAACCAAATTCAATCATGGACTACTCCAATATTTCAACAAACTTATAATAAAACCTCTAAATCTCAATTCCGAGTAATTAACCTGTCCAAAAATAGTTTGAACCTAATTACAGACGCAATGCTTCAAGACATTAAGGATTTCTTTGTAGATACAGTAGATCTGTCTGAGAACCATTTCGTTTGTGATGAGGGTGCATGTAATCTAAAAAAGCTTGTGGAACCTCCACAAGATCCCCTTCTGAAATATAAATTCCCTTCAACAATAACATGGATAGAATTAACAACTTACAACTGTATTGACCCAGATAGTAATCAACTTTACAAAATTACTAACGTTACTGAAGAAGTTTGCAAAAAAGTTCTTAATGAACCGAATGACCCCGACAAGGTAACACCAACTAATTCAGTACAACAATCAGCAAGCTCACCCATAATCACAATCGTTATTAGTCTTGTGTGCGTAACAGGCTTTATAGCTGCAGCTTTAATCACAGGTTATAAAAAGCGTGTACACTTGAAATATTTATGGTTTAAGTTTAATTTTAACATAAGAAAAACTCCACGTACATCAAAAACATCAACTGTAGAAGCCATCCGCTACGATTATGATATTTTCATATCATACCATAATAGTGACAGGGATTTTATTCAAGATGACTTTCTGCCCGAGGTAGAAGACCAGTATTCAAAAGGAAAAGCAACAGAAGATGTGGAGCAAGGTATTTCTAAAGGGTTTCGGGTTTGCCTTCATGAAAGGGATTTCGAGGTTGGAGTACCCATAACAGACAATATTGTGGATTCTGTGGACCGATCCAAGAAAGTGGTGATTGTGGTTTCTAAGAATTATTTAGAGTCGCAATGGTGCACTTTTGAAATGAATTTGGCTTATCATAGATTAGTTGAATACAGACGCAATTCACTTGTTTTGATTTTAATGGAGGAAATACCAATTGACTTGAGGACTAAAGTTTTGAATTACTTAATGATGTCTAAAACATACCTCGAGTGGCCAGGTGTTAAAGCATCTGAGCAAGAAAAAAAACGATTTTGGGCCAGGCTTAAAAGCTCTTTATCGGCATCTGTGTAGTTGTACTTATAAGATCATTTAATTGTCAATTTTATTAGGTGATTGAATATCCTTTAGTTAACTAACTTTTGAATCTAAACTTAACATTAAAACATACAATTTGTGTTTATTAATTATAAAATCAGTTCTGTATTAGTGGGGCTGGTCCCTGAGAGATTACATTAATTTATGTCATACGTTATAGGTTGTACTATATACATTAAGAAAAATTGAAATTTTGATTTATCAAATGAAATATTAAATGTATGAGTGTTTTAAGAGTATCTGATGTAAGCTATTTTGTATTTAAATATTTAGAAAGTTATTTTTATTTTGTGATGTGATTCTGTGAGTGTAAGTGTTTAAAAAATTTCATCGTGTGATGACAACGCAAAAAATCGTTGTAATGTAAAGTAGAATGTAATATTATCTGATCTCTTCCCGAATGTGTATTCAAGTGTATAATCGGGTACGATTAAGTGTTGAAAAACATTATGGTCCGATTCGTAGTATGTTTATAGATAGTATCTTCTATGTTGTATGTTAGTAAAAGTTATTCATAGTTGTAATCGTTGTAATTTACTTTCAATATTGAACGAGCTGTACGATCAAATTATTGCGTAACATATTAGCTAATAAAATATTGATTAACAAGTGTAAATCGAATACGATAAAATAATCCATTTTTAATTTGCAAAAATAATACGATGTATATAATGAAATGACAATAATAACTATAACACGTAATAGCTAATCGTATTGAATTGAATTAAATTTCATTGTCAACATTTAAAATGCACAAAAATGTTTTTCTTTTATTTAACTGGCGATTTTAATATATTGTATGTTATCGCTTAGATTTTTCTTCCATTAATGAGGCTTTAGGAAAAAAATCCTGAAAGCTTTTCTTCTATGCTGGCTGATCGATCTAAACTTTTCCAATGTTGTTGATGCTCTTTAGCCTCTAAGAAAGTAAACAACTTAAATAGTCCAAATTAATAAGCAGTTTCAGTTAGTTACCTTTAAATCTTCTTATACGTTGATGACAAATACCATAACAAGCTAAAGTCATTATCAATAGGTCTTAACTTTAAGTATGCTTAAGTATCAGCATAAAAAATACAGGCACGAGGTCTTATTTATTGAGTCTTTTTATTGATTAAATGCACATGTTAACGTATTCATGAATTAAAGTTAATAACGGAAAGGTTTTTTTCTTAACTATTCAAACCTCATAATATTTTGATTCTTAAGTTTTTTCTGAATTCAGAATCCAGACATTTAGTCTGCAAATGTTGCTTGTCTTAGTCAGACAGAGTAACTCAACTTTGATTCAAAATGGTAATCGTATCGAAAAATATAGAAATAAGCCCTTTTCCAGAAGGTTTAGAGCTAGAGTATTTTGAAATATTTTCTACAGAGGCAATCCAATTTGTTGCTGAATTGGTAGAGGAATTTCAAAACCGAGTTTTTAAGGTGGGTCCGGCTGGAGTAGTAAATAATTATTTTTTAAATATCTACGTAACTCTAAAATTCATACTTTCAGATACTGAGAAATCGAACAATTCGTAAATTCACCCTAGAAAATGAAAATAAAATTCCATCTTTTTTAACTCCATTCAATGCTAACGAAGTATCTCGACAAGAATTATTTGAAGATGTCAAAGGGATTCCTGGAGCATATCATGAAGAATGGAAAATTTCTCCTTTACCAGATTCTCTACAAAATCGCCACTTGGACTTAGGAGATATATCACCCTCGGATTCTATGTTGGTAAAATCTGCATTGTTAAGTGGGGCTCAAGGAATCCAATTAGACTTTGATGATGGGCACTGCCCCACGTGGTCCAATATGATCAAAGGTTAACAACCATTACAATTCTCAATTTTACTATAAAATACAAAAATCTTAAAAGCTAATTTTGCAGACTTACGATTAGCGTATGACTTCTAGGCATTCATAATTTGATTTCAATTGTCAATGGGAAATTCTTTCCTCTTGAAGTACCCCCAATCGAGAAATGTCCAATTTTAATCCCACGCCCTCGAGCTTGGAATATGAATGAACATAATTTCATGGTAAACCGACAAATACTCTTAAGCTCTTTAATTTTGTAACCCAATTTGTCAACCAATAATTTGTAATTAATCAGGTAAATGGAAAAGAGATACCAGGACCCTTAATGGACTTTGGCTTACTTGTTTTTCATATTGGCTCTAAAACTGCAGAAAAGGGCCTAGGCCCGTTCTTTTATTTACCGAAAGTCGAAAGTGCCAAAGAAGCTAGGTTATGGGATGATATATTTATCTGGGCGGAAAATAAGCTTTCGCTAATTCCAGGAACAATCAAAGCATGTGTTTTAATTGAAAACATCCTGGCAGCTTATGAGGTAGAACAAATTTTGTTTGAGTTACGACACCATTCATTCGGACTCAATTGTGGCGTTTGGGATTATGCAGCATCTATTGTAAACAAATTTGGTAATTAAAATTAAAATTACAAGTTAAAACATGTGTACCTTACCAATCTCAGAAAGATTATCATTGTGTATTGCATTACAATACATCAAATATTATTTAGGCTCCAGAAGGGATTTCATACTTCCGGATCGTAGCAAGTATGTCAGTATGGATCAACCATTTATGAATAAATATATGAAATTGGTTGTGAAAACATGTCATAAACATGGGGCTCCAGCCACAGGTGGAATGATACCTTTTATCTTGACAACAATTCCTGAACATGAGTCAGACAAAAGGTTTGTATTTTGTTGTTTTGTATTTTAACCATTCATTTGCAAAACATCAGCTTATATACGCTCGTATTCAACTCACTTAATAGGGAGGCATTAATCCAAAAGATATTGCTTGCAAAAAAGAAAGAAATTGAAACAGGAGTAGATGGATTTTTGGCTTATGACACTTCACTGATTCCCATTCTTAAAGATCTTTGGACCAAATGCAATGGAATGATGACAATTAATCTTGGAGACTTTAAAGTTTCTGAAAAAGAACTCCTTGATGTATGCTTACTCGTTTCAAACTTATAATATTCATTTATGATAGATTATAAGCTCTAATCTCAAAATAATGTAAGCACAAAAATCGAATTGTTTTGCAATATACAATCTAACTTAGATTCCCCCAGGAGGTGTGACATTATCAGCTCTTGAAAAAAATATCAAAGTGGTGTTACTTTTTATTTACTCATGGCTTGAAGAAGGTAAAGGTCTTTTTATATTGGAAGGAGCTGTAGAAGATTCGGCTACTGCAGAAATCTCTCGATCGCAGATTTGGCAATGGATATACCATCAGGTAGATTAAGTTTAACATAATAATGGCTATATATATTATTTTTCAATTTGTTTAATTACTTGTACTTATTTTAATTGTAGGTTCAGCTTGAGGGTGATATTAATGAAGTTATTACCAAGTCACTGGTAACTCGGATGAGTAGGGACATTTGTGACCAGTTCATAAATCAAAAAGGACAGACCAGCCAAGATAACCTTTTAAATTCATGTGAAATTTTATTAGACCTAGCAAGTTCTTACGAGTTTCCTGAATTCATAACGACTTATTTATACAACAATGCCCTATTTAGAAAACTACATAAATCTTGAACATTTTTAATTTGTAAATGGTTATATCTGATGTAAAGGCATATTTTACAAAACCATTGATGTTGCATACATTCCATTAAGATAGAAATAATGAAATTTCAAGTAAAGAAGTGTCAAAAATTTTACAAGATAAAAAACAATTACATTTATTTTACATCGTAGATATTTTAATAGTCCATAATATTACCAGATGAAATAAATAACCAAATACAATTTTAGTTTCATCCCTAGACATGTCATAGTGAGTGATGTTTTGTCACTATAGATTCATACTATAACTAGTATTCATAAAAATATATTATTACACTTTTCGAAACTTGTAAATAAAATTGATTAAAAAATTATTATGCCGGAAATTTGGTACAAAACACAACTAAAATGAGGTTGGAAGTAAAAATTGTTACATCCATTCAGGTCTTAAGCATTTTTTTTGATATATTTATTAACTAATGCACTTATTAATGCATAGCTCACAAGATCCCGAGGCAGTAGATGCCAAAAACCAAAATTATCAGGATTTGCCAATACAAGAGAAAGCCAGCGACTTAAACAAGGAAAGCTACAAAAAGTTCATGGACAGCTTTTCCTTAAATAATAACAAGGTTCGCTACTACTGCAGCAAAACCATTAGTCTCAGCCAGCCTTTGCAAGAAATTTTGGACAACTTGATAAAAGCTCAATACCATGCCATGGCTTATTTGCCTCCTGAGTCTGAGACCTCGGATCATTTTGGTGCTTATAAATTAACATGTTTAATCATTATGATTAAACTATTTCTAACAGAGGGGTTGCTTTTTGTTCCAGTGCTTTCGATGATCTTTTCATTAATTTCAAAAACAGCAACTCTGATAGATTGGAGTGCACTGAACCGTGATTGTTTTTGGAAGGATTTCTGTAGAGAAACAAATGTTCTAAGGCATTTTGTAAAACGGGTGGAGATAGTTGCTTTTGATACCGCACATACAATTACTGAAAGTGCAAATCGAGCGTTTGAACTTCTTGAAGGAGTTGTCCCTATTGGGAATAAAATTCCTAATGCTAGATTAAAATCTACGTTAGTTCAAACTGATGGTGGGTACACTTTTCAAAGATAAGATTCACTGAATCCTTTTGCACTAATAAATTTCCCAAATGCTCATTTAGATGACCCTTCTCCTGTTGGGATAAAAGTGATATGGATGGAACCAATGGAAGCCATCATTATTCAATGGCATGATGGTGACGAGGTGCAAAGTATTAAATTACAACAAACCGGAGAAAGTTTCCGAATTCGATTTCTCCGTTGCTTAATGATGTATGCAAGGAAGTCTTTAGAACTTTTGCATTATACAATGCTACGCACGGACATATCTCTCCGGATGGAATTTCCTTTTGGAAAGCTAGAAAAATGTGCAGGAATTACATTTGGTCAATTAGTCCCCCAGGAGCGTTCTGCTTTGAGTAAAGCTAAGAGAGATTTTGATGGAAGTCTTGATGACATTCTTATTACTGTGTTAAGATTTAAGTATCAGCTTAATCAAATGCAAATTCACAAAACTGCTCTGAAACGTCTTCGCAAAGATCCTACGTCTAGTCCAAAGTTAAGCCCTACTGTTAATTCTGTCAGTGTTCATTTAGAAGATCCTCTATTTTCAAAGTAATTGTCATTATTATTTTATTAGTAGTAGTAATTAAGATAAACCTCCCAGTAATTTTAAACTTTTCTTTTGTTTTGGGATATTTAGAATAATGACTCTTGCCATTTCAGTGGAAATGAGTAAAGAAGCTTACGACTTTACTATATACCCTGATCGAACCGAAGACATAGTTTCTTTGATAAAAGACATGTGGAATATTGATGAAACCTCTTTCAACAAAATAGACCAGTTGCTTATTCTCGTTTACACAGCTTTGATTCAAGTACTACCAACATTGACCAAAGAAGAACGAAGTATTTTTAAGCATTCAATTAACGATTTAGTTATTGAAAGAGACAGAGTGAAGCGATACCTTAAGAAATCATTGAAAATATTCAGACATGAAGCATTTACAGGAATGCCTATCGAACATAACGGGTCAGTTTCTGAAGTCAACAATAAATTATATAATATGTAATTTAATGGAATGTTTTAAGTCTAAAGGCTCAATTCGTTTTTTTTTGTTTAGGAACAAATACTTTCGAAACGCAACTCAAGGATCGTCTACTATTCAACCAGAGACCTCAACTAATGATGTAGAGGGCGAAGAATCAGAGAGTGAATTTGAGGAAGAGTCTACTTCCTTTACATGGTTAGAGCTTCAAGGAGGCTATCAAGTGACAATAAGTGAAGAGAAGGAATTCCTGGTGCTTAATCAATTCAAAGATCAACTGCGATTCAATCAATTGGACGAAGAGCAGAAAGTTGTTTTGACTACCAAAATGTTCGAAAGATTACTTCACCTCGTTGCAACGGAAGGATGTCTAGCAAAAATTACTTTGGACAGGGCTATAGAGACAAAATCCCTTGTAAAACGCTTGAAACAGAAGGATCGTATTTCAGAACACTTAGGATCAATAATTGGTTATGCAATCCATCACATTCAACAAATAAAACGCCTAATGAAAACTACAGACATTATGCACACTGTTCTGACATAAATTTTACTGAAAAAAAAACAACAATATTCGTTCCTTGCAGATTTATGTATTATTGTATGGTTTATTCGAAGTCAAAATTGTTACATATCCGTGAGTCAAAATTAAATGTGTGACTTGTCTAATTTTAAGTGAGAAAGAATCAGAACTTAATAGAATAATATTTTCGTCATTAGAATAAAAGAAAAAAACCCTAATCAATTTCAATGCTATTATTGTAAATGTAAATCTCAGGGTTTGACAATGTTTTAAAAATTTATAAGAGAGCTGCATAAACAGGTTCACCAACTTTGATAACCGCACCTTCACCAGCAGGGAGATAGAGTCCAAGTCTAAGTCCCATGATTCCTTTGTTTTTTAACAACTCTGCGAGTTTTCTATCCGCAAATACATCTGTCTTATTCATCCTGATGAAAGTCATGAATAAATTTTTTCTAGTTAGTATATTTATCAAATTATTAAAGAAATTGATTGTTTTTATAAAACTTACGTTCTTAAAGTTTTCAAAGGTTCTCCATCTTTAGGCAAAACCCCTTCATCTGGGTCCACAGTAGTTAAAGGGCATCTTAAATTGAAATAAAATTGTATAAAATTTTAAAATATAATTCTTTCTCTAAAGGTTTTAGTGTGTACCTATAACAAGGAACAGCAGCTTTAAGAATTCCATTTTTATTTCCCAGCCTTACATAAGACCAATTAACTTCAGCGAACGGTTCCGACACTTTATTAATAAGAATTGTTGGACGCCAGTTTCTCCACGAGGATTCCTTTACCAAGCGAGTATTAAGTTCATCAATAGACTCTTGGGCTACCATCAAATATGATGTTTCATTATGGAACATTCCCTAATAAGTGGTCAATTTTTGAAAGAAAAATATGCATAAATTTAGCAAATTAAAACAAATAAAGATTACTATAGGAGACAGGGGCACTACCAAATCTGATTGCTCGAATTGTGGACATTCATACATATAAGGTTCAAAAGTTCTTTGACTTTGTTTGATATGATGATAACACACACGAAGATCCTCTTTGTCCAAGTATCGTTGAAACCAATCAGCAACTTCATCCCCACAGTCTAAAGCTTTTAAGTGTGCATCATGCTTCACACTTTATAAATAAAATTAGTCAAATCAGTATTATCATTCGGGTCAAATAACCTTTGAACTTTTTAGCTAAACTTTCACCTACCGACAAATAACTTGATTATCATTAGTTTCCTGTGGGTAAGTAAAAGTTACAGAGTCCATTCCAGGGGCACCAAGAGTTATCATGTCTTTCTTTCCCATTTCCAAAGTTATTAAAGCCATTTTTGGACATTCTGCTTGCGTTACTGATCTTCCTTTTTTGTTAATAACCATAAAATCTCGATCTTGGATATTGTGATCTTTGACTGTATTATTATTCACATTAGTATAATATATTTTTTTTCACTTCTCATACTAGATTTTTTAACATTTTTCATTAATTCTTACTTACATTTTAAACCAAGAGTAGTCAGAACAGCTTCTTTCACTTCTACCCCTACGCATGATTTAATCGGATAAACTATAAGTTTTTCAACATTTCCTACTAAAGCCCATTTCTCAGGCCGTTGGGTAGACTTTGTAGAGACAGGAGTTTTCTCTTGTTGCTTCTTTTTTAAGAAAAGGTTGCCTACGGTTTTTGCTAAAATTGCTCCAAAAATACAGATAATTGCAATAGCGACAGGACTAAGGGTAATATCCATTTTGATAATTAATTTATCGAAACCTGGACTGGATTGCTTCAATTAATATTTTAACTAAATTATAAATCCTTGAATTCTTCTATATGATTCTTAAGAACTGTTCAAGCTTTGTAGAAAATGGCTGTGTGGTTCATACATGTAAAAGTTAAAAAGACTAAACTCGACAATCCACTTCGTGCTTTGTCTAAATATCAACCTAATGTCTCGTCTCATAAACGGAATGCAAATAAGATACCGATTTATGGTGGCTTATTATTATTTTACGTTGAAAGCTGAATTCTAAATTATCATTATTATTATTATTATTCTGCGTTGTATAATCTCTTAGGTTAAGTACGCTAAACAACCTTGTAAAAGGCGATTGGGTCCTTCTGAAGTTTCTGGTTTTGATCTCATGAGTTATAACAATCACAGTAAAAATAGTTTTTTTCATGGGTCAAATCGCAATATAATGATATCATAAAGGTAATGTATTCATGGAGAAGCTCCTTCTTTGCATAAATAATTTGTAGATATTGTAAGCTTTTGTCTTTAAAATAATTAACAAGTCAATAGTCAAGATCTGTAATGTTTATTCAATACAAATTACTCTGTTGTTAATTTTTAAGTTGTGTATCATACCCATCATACCATACCATCATTAAGCAAAATACATCTATAGATGGAACTTCAAAAGCCACAGTAACAGTTTTCCAGAAGCTACATACTTTATAAAAAGTAATCAATTACTGGTTTTTTCCTCTTCATTCCAATAGTGAATAGTATTGAGATTTGAGACAAAAGTCAGTCAGGGATTCATTTATCTGAACATCACGATGAGATGTTTGCACTTTGATGTGAAATGTGATAAGTGTCAAATAAAGTAAGATTGAAAACCTGGTTTCTTGTCGTCCTTGTTTGATCTTTCTGGTCAGGTACAAACAAGAAGAGTCCAAATCAGTTTTTACAAAAATTCAATTTTTTATTATGACCCCTGATATACAGGACTTTTAAAATAATACCTCGACATATCATTTTAATGTTGCAATTAGAGCTAAAAGAATACTCTGGAAGGATTGTGAGTATTTATGAAAGGTCCCTGTACGAACATCAAAGAAATGTTACAAGTTAACTTTAAACGCTTACATATTATTAAAAATAAGAATTATCTCCTTAAGCTTTGTCTTCAGCTTTCGGAGGATTTTCTAAATTCATTACAGTGGGTTGGTATTCTATGCTGTGTATGTGTTTTGCAAGCAACTAAAGTACAGTGTACTTTAGGCAAGCCACCTATATCTAACTAATTAGATTTTAGTAGATGACCTAAAATTGAAACCTCGGGATGAGCTTATTTAGCTTTATATAAAAAATCACATAAAGCATTTACAATACTTAATAAAACATAGTTATTTATTCAATTTTTATTCATCTTTATTGTCAATCTTTTCCAATGCTTATTTATTTTTTTAACATTTTAATAACTAAGCTGTTATTTTGTCAGTTAAGTCTATGAAAATTATGACTATCTGAATGGAATTTAAGCGAACACTCATAATTTATGGAACTATGAAGGTTCTATCGCAGTCTATAACAGTTTGTATAACAAAGTACATAGGTAATAATAATCATAATAATAGTAGGTAGTAATTATTTAATTGATTACTCAATTCTAATGATAATACTCTGATAGATTATAGTTTAATAAATAGTCATTTCAAATATGATGCACAATGCCTAACATATTAAATAATATATTATAACATCCTATCCGTCTGTATAAACCATTTGCAGTCTTGAGACTGCTAATGGCTTATATAAAACAGATAAAATATTTATTCCAGTCAGGACTTGAGCAAGTTCTATGATTAATGACGAGCAAATTATAATTGGAAAAATAGAATTAGCTACATATAAGTAATAAGTAATTTGTATTTTAAGTAATGCTAAACCATTTTACTAAAATAAATACACGAGAGTAATTTTACCGCAAGTCTCAGTCGTAGTTGATAGTACAAATATACTATAGGATTTGTAAAATTAGATTCGCGATTATTAGAAAGATTGAAGAGCAATTGGTAAGAAAACTTGTCTTTTGACATTTTGATTAATTGTTCTTGCAACTTTAATTTACACGCGGAAAAAATTCATACCAAAGTGAACAAATTTTTATATAAAAATCCTATTGTACCAGACATTTCAAGATAAGTATGAAAGAGAATAGGCCAGG
>JAQGAA010001347.1:0-16038 GCA_034696425.1 Isotoma viridis | reverse complement strand
TAAATAAAGGTGGTTTGTGAGTATTGGACGTAATTGAACCAACTAATGTAAGTGTGTGTACTTGGAAGCCCCACAGGGTATATGACGCAAAATGTAATGATAAGTTTCCTTTAATAGTCATGATTTCTATAGAATAAAAAAATGTGATCATGAAGACTTTTTTGCTAACTAGACAGATAGTAATTATTACTTTGGGGATCAAAGAAACTCTACGTCCACCTCACTTTGCCGTTGCGTTGCTATCTCTTTAAAGATTAGGGCGAGCAAGTGAAAAAATTATAAGGTAGAAAATGATAGGTAGACTTTCATTAAATTGGCAGTGTATAAATTGTATCGTTGTATATAGTTAAATGGAACACTTTGTAGTTGCAATAGGTAGTCTATGGCAATAGGTAAAAGGAATAACTTGGTGAAAAACAGTTTTTACCAAAGATCTAAAGAATGAGAAACGACAAAGCATAATATAGTTTGAAATGAGATACTGTGTGTTTGTTTGGCATCAGAAATATGACTTTCATCACTTTCAGAGAGATTTGTCTGACAAAAAAATGAAATAAATGGAATCAAAAAGAGGAAAGACATAAACGTAGTAGACTGGAAACCAATTATATTGTAAAGAGCTTAGAAATTGACGTTTTAATTAAAGGATTTCATGCCAGTTGTAAGTACTTAAGAGAGTTTTATTTCTACGTGTGTGAGACAGTTAATTAGCTGTCAGTTTATTTACTTAATTTTAGGTAAAAGTTTTAACGAGACTTTCTGTTTTTTTGTAAACAATCATTTTGTTAGTATCAACATCCACTTTAGTATGAACTATGTTGCTTGGATCTGATTTAAAAATTTACGACTTTGGGAAATTTTTTAGCTGTTAACAAATCAACTAATGAGGGTAGCTTTTATTGCGTCAATCCTTTCAAAACAATTAGGTGCAGTTACTAATTTTTCCCTTTTTCAGATTACATATAAAATTCTAACTTTTAACAAAAGGTTCTATCATATTATTAGGAATTTCTTGAACCTTTTTTACCCACTAATTTTCTGAATTTATCATGTAATATGATGTTTCAACAAAAAATAAGACAAAAAAGTAACTGTTCAAGTCCTTACTATAGTTAACCCTGTATGGTTTCTAAAAGAATTGAGAACTGTCCCCTTCATTTTTAACAATAGCGACAAATTGGATAGTTTATTAAAAACTGCCCCTTTGTACTTCTCAAGACGTCAAGTGATGAAAATTGCATAGTTATTAAAAGTAATAAAACTAGTACAAAAAATGATATTCCAAAATAGAAATGGCAGGTTGGAAACAAAAGCATACTCGAAACTTTCTCTCTCCACGAAGTTGATTCCAGTCCTTCAGATATTTCTAATTAACCTTAAGTAGAAGGAATGATGGCGAGAAAGCTCATGACATAAAAGGGAAATGGGAAACTACTAACTTGTAACTGACGTGGATGTTATAACATGAATGGCAAAAAGTAAGTTAAAGTTAAGGAGTTTACCTCATGTTCATCTGACCATCGCTTCTCTCGCCTTGGCATCTCCTTCAAGTAGATAATAACTATCTGTCAAAGTTCCTGACTGATTATACCCTTCCTACCATTTCCAAGTATAACGTCTACACACATTCAATACTCGTGGGTAGCTTATTGTTCATCTCATTTCCAGTCTCCGAAATAGGCAGAGCAAGTTTTGTTGATGTCATTTCTAGTTCTATGGTCTAATTAAAGGGAACTGACTCATGCTGGCAGCACAAAAAAGAGTAACTTTGTTGAAAACCAGCTTTTATTGCCCTCCTAACAAGCTGTATTCATTAGTATGAGCAAAATAGAAGTAGACTAAAAACAAGAGATAGATGGATGGATGGATTCAGTCGAAATGTATAAATGCTACGCTACTTCTAATATTACTTCTACAGGAGAAAGTTTTAGGATGCCAAACTCCCTTCTTTTCTCATAATATTCTTCTTCAGTTTGTTGTGTGGTGAAGTCCGAAAGAGTTACAACTTACGACTACATATATTACTGGAGGAGATACAATATACAAACCAAGAGAGTTCTATTATTCTGTGATGATGATGATAATGATGGTGATGGTTTATAACACGATACTACATGGCATAATAGTCTAAAAGCTTAATTCGCTTTGGCTGTTAAAGAGTTAAGAGTTGTCGTCTAAAATCGAATACATCGGGATGGTGAGCCACAATTTCACATTGTCATGTACTCATGGCATGACAATAGCAACATTACGCTCTAGAAATGGCTTGATGTTCAGCCACCGAGTATTAATAGCTCACGTCGGCATACAAACTTACTTGAACATAGATTTACTACTAGTCACTAGTTTACTAGTAGTTGTTTCATTATATAGTGGTTGAAGGTATGACTGACTAGCGAGTAAAATAAAATCAGTGTTCGAGATGAGATGAAGTTCCACTTTTCTAAAGAGAGGAGAGAAGGCAAGTGATTGAAGTAAGGTCATTGTCAAAGTTGTATAATATACATAATGGCAGATGACTCATGAGGCCTCGTTTATACAAAATTTTCGAAATTGTATAGTAGGATGTCACCTATAAGATGTGAAAAGGTTGGTTCATTATTATAAAGTATATGTATATGCTTTCGAGAAGAAGGTCACGCCTGACTAAAATTCATTTGAGATGAGAGAACGCCGCATTGGATGACAAATGGTTTTGACATGTTGGCGACTTTGTCATGTCCATAGTCCATGCATAGTTTGAGACATAATATGTTTCGGAGAAAGTGATGATGGCAGAATGGCACTATTTTAATATATGAAACACTAGCAAGTAGTTACCTATGTTGTTTTCACGCAAAGAAGTGAAAGCAGTGGATGTGGAACTAGAGTTTAATAAAAGATTTAGACAATTAATTACACTTCTTGGGCTAAGTTATTTCAACGGGTATTTCAAGCCTCTGGAGCTAATGCGAATATAAACGGATTCATAATTCATGAATAAATTCAAGCATTTATCTTTCTGTCCTTGATGCTTGACAAGGGGATTAATAGTAGGAATAGTTTTTACAAAAATTAAGCTATTAATAAACAACCCTGCTTACTTATACATAGAATATTATCATAATTTTCATTCATTCATTCCAACTTTTGGAGCTTACAAAAAGCGGAAGTTGCACAAAGAAAAGAATGATGTGTGCTTAATTTACATATTTTTAACAATACCATTCTCAAAATATATATACGCAAAAAATTATAAATGTATAACGTTTATTGTTTTGCAGGAACGTATCAGGGTCAATGGCTTCGGGGACTAAGACATGGTTATGGAGTTCGAACAAGCGCTCCATTCGGGATGGCATCCCATTTCCGTCCAAAAGCACCACAAGGTTCTATGACATCGTTAAAGAGCGAATCGGCCGCCGAGCCCACATCGGAGAGGTATGTTAAATGTTAACCAGACTAAAAGAGCAGTATGGTTTTAATATAAAAATAATAATAATAACATAGCCACTTATCTTTGGCTATCTACTTCATTAAGAAGTTTAACTGAGCACAAAATAACTTCGCTCCAATGATATTGATATGATACAAAATCGTTATGCTACGTCAAACTAACAATTAGCATAGTTTTTAACTATGATTCCATACTATTATATATGCAACACGTATGATAAGCATTCTCTTTCTAAATATAAATGAAGGGATCGGCGCATGGACGATGTCAGGGGTGGGTTTGTACTCAAGGCGAGAAGCGATGAGCCACCTGTAAGGAGAAGGTCACTGTCAGAGCGATCAAGTAATTTCAAGGACTCGATTCTGAAGGTATGCCTACATGTTCTGTGAAATAAATTCAGTTTAATTGATTTTATTTTTATGCTACTTTTTGTTTATACCTAAATTGGTCCATTCTCATAAATTCAAACCAAGCATCCAAAGATAAAAAAGCATAATTTGAAAACCATTAAAGCTCCCAAACCCTTTGTTTTGTGCATGATTTGAATTACTTAAGTTTTATTTGGTTTGAATAAGGAGATTATTCTGATCTGAATGTGCAAATTTTACTGTAATAATGCTTCCAATTTCTGGAGCCTTATCTGATGGTAAGTACACAACAGTACAAGAAAGAATGAATTCTTACAATTAATACAGACAGAACCACATAAAAATGTCCAATAGTATTTATGACTTTGATTCCACGTCATTCGGAAAACATTCTAACAATAAAAGAATCGTAAACTAGAAAATAAAATTAGGATAGTTTACAGAAATTCAGTTCAAATATAGATGGATCATGCTATATAGGATATTATACAATAAAGATTATCATCAGTAGTAACCATAAGCGTATAAACATTTATTGCTTCAGAGTTTACACTTATTTATCCAACAGTTTTGTATTGGGAATTGGGAAATCGAGTTATCTTTCGCTTTTTTAGGCTGTATTCAAACCCAGGATTATCATATGAAATGTTTATGCATCATGATTTTTAACCTTTTACTATTATTACTGAATAACAAAATAAATCCGTGTGTAAGTCAAGAGAGTCAACGTCATATTTATTTATGTTACGATGTCATTAAATTTGCTCCCGCATGTCTTTAAGTAGCAAGTAGCATTCATGAAAGAGAGGAAATAGCTTCCAGAAATGTTTCTCAGTCAATTACAAAAACGGTTGCTCTTGCCATCACTCCCGTTCAATATCAACAGGACACATTATATTTAATGAATTCCTTTTTATATACAAATTCAAGGCTAATTTTATATGCAACATTTTCATATTTACAAATATTATGATAGACAAATTAGGTAGCGAGTACGTCAAAGGACTAGACAATTGCTTTACTCAAGTCTAGCAAGTTAATGATCTCATGTCTAATAGCAATAAAAGTATTATTACGTAAGATGTTTTTTGTCTAAAGGCATATCTTTACAAAATGCTCATAAAATTTTCGGAGAAAGCCACGTGAAGTAGTTACCCGTATTATTATTTAGCCTATAAGAGAAAGTTTAGGTAGGTATAATGTATAAAAATAATGAGGTGAGTCCTTATGCACACAAAATGATACAATCTTTGTACATTCAGGGACTGAAACTTCGAAAGCAGCGAAGTACGGGGGATCTTGATAAACGTGGTACAAACTCCAGCATTCGATCGACAGGAAGCTCAGCATCTTGGATGAGCAATGAATCGGCCGTCACTTCCGGATCTCATCATACTGACTCCAATGCTTCTTTTGTAGTGGAGGTACGTTATGCTCCCTTGATTCGATTCCAAGCAAACCAGGATATGTCAAAAGTGCCAAGTCAGCAAAATCTTTATAACTAAAACGAGCTTGTTACTCACTACCAGTAGTAGTGGTGGTATAACTTAGAGAAAAAATCCATGCAAACTCCTTCGAATTGAAGTCTGCTTCTGTTTATCTTACTTAACTTAGAAGCATCTTGAAGCAGCTCTGCTTGGGCTTATCTTACTTATGTTTAAGTTTAGAGTTCTGTTTTGCAATTCTATTTTGGGATATGGTTATAAAATGGAGATTCTGTTCCCTTCTTGTAATCTTTACATAAGAATAATACACTACACTTCTGTGTAAATGCTTTTTTCAGAGAGTTTTGTGTAAACGAGTAATTTTGCATTTGGGTTTTGTACAAACAAGTTAAACTGGAAAGTGACTGATTTTAAAATCCTTGATTGGACAACTATATTATAGGATGAACAGATGGATGCAAGTGTCACGGAGACTTACATGGGCGAGTGGAAGAATGATAAAAGAGCCGGTTTTGGGATCAGTGAAAGATCAGACGGGTTAAAGTATGAGGGTGAATGGTATAACAATAAAAAATATGGATATGGGGTTACCACCTTTAAAGATGGAACGAAGGAAGAAGGAAAATACAAGAATAACGTTTTGATCACATCCCAAAAGAAGAAACATCTGTTCCTCATTCGATCAGCCAAATTCCGAGAAAGGATCGATGCTGCTGTCAATGCTGCACAAAGAGCTTCTAAAATCGCTTTGCAGAAAGCCGACATTGCCATTTCTAGGTTGGTTATGCATATTTTATGATCTTGATAATTGCCCTCCCGGTCTTATCACTATATTCCGAAAAGAATAAAAACGGGACTAAATCGCTAATAATTCTGATAATAATTCTTTAAATAATCTGATCCCCGTGAGATTTACCTATGTCGTTTACCTGTAATTTTTTATAGAACTGCAACCGCAAGGGGCAAAGCAGAGCAATCAGATATTGCATCGGCCCATTCTAGAGAAGACTCTGAAATCGCAAGAGTCACTGCAAAGCAATTTGCCCCAGAGTTCAGTCAACCAGGTATATGAATTAATTAAATAGCATTTTATGTATAATGAATGATATTATGATAGAAACCTCGGATAGACGACCCTTTATAATATTACTGCATTTTTGCAGGGATAGAAGCTCTGAAACCTGTAGTTCGTGTTCCCTCTATACAGCCAGATCTCAGTAAACTATCCCAACAGCAAGTTAATGTGGCTACTTCGCAAATAAGACCTCCACCTCGGCAGGGTTACTCGAACGCTGGTGGTCGAGAAACTCATGACTCTAATTTTGACGAAAACCAATCGCACACGAACGCTTCTGCATCATATTCTTCCTATCCTGCTATTCGTTCCTCAATCCCTGACCGGCTGGACCGTACCTCAAATATGCCCACATTAGAAAATGCTTTAACCAATATACCAAATACCTCCCAATATCAGCAGCAACAACCACAGCAACCCTATATGAATCGTGTGAATGAAATGCCTACAGGACTTTACCCTTCGTCAGGCCCACTTAGATCATCTGCACAGAATATCAGTGCAGGTGACTCGAAAATGAACTCTATTCAGAATTCAAATTTCAGAAATTCCTATGGTATGGACACTAGTCCTCATTCCCAAATGGACAGTAGTATCCCCACAGGAGGAATGGGACAAGAAAGGGGTCGTGATACCGTTCGAAGAAGCCAGCAGCCTCCTCAAATGAGATCGCAATCTAACAATCCCCAGTCTTCCATGAATAATTCTTATAACTTTCAACAAGCAATGAGTGATCATTTTGACCATTATAAGCGAGCTCCGAGTAGGGACAGTTCAGTTGATAGATTTGGACAAAGAACACGATCCAGAACTCGAGGACAAACACCTGAAGTTGGTGCAAATCCTCACTCACGTGCCCAATCTAGACAACGAACACCATTTATGGACAATGCTCCTGCTGCGGTCAGAGCGGCTAGTAACGCTGCAATTGATGCAATCTTGGCCATGGATAATATGAATATATTGGCCCCGCGCGGTCAAACACCTTCAAGAATGAGTGCTAGTGGTGGTGGTGTTGGTGGTGGGGAATCACCAAGTGCTGCGATGTTTAATGAAAGTGCTAGTGTTACTGCCAATTCAGATACTGCTGGGGTTTTGAGTTTCAGAGGTGGACTTGGTCAAGAAATCCCTAGCACTCCTTATACTCCCAAACGTACTGAATCCCTATTCCTTAAACCAGCAGCACTTCCTAAGCCTACTGCTGCTCCTAAGGTAAATTTTTTGACAAGTTATAAAATTACAAAAATTGCATCCCATAAAATTTTTATCCTCCAGGCAGGGTCTTAACCTTGGATCGATTTCATGTCTAAAATCATATGCATTCACCTTGCCCTAGTTATCTAAGACTATATAAACATGCATTTCAGATCACATACTGCAGAATAATGCAGAATTATATTGAATTTCATACTTTGTTCCACCATTCCATTATTGTTTCCAATCAGGTCAGTTCCAAGGAACAAAAGACAATAGTGCATTCCGTTTGTCTCGAATGTCTGAAGCAGTCTATCAAACTGCAATAAATCCTACTAAGATGAAGTTTTTTTCCAGACTTACCAGTCGTATCTTACCGTGATATCTGTTCTAATAACTGTACCATGTTGGCTCCGAAGCCTGCACCAACAATGAATCAAATGAGATTTATGAGCCATGTGGCGAAAATTGCATCAAAGCAATGTCTTACTTTTGAAGATATATCTTCGGTCTTCGAGCTAATCTTTAAATGGGTGCAGAAGCATTAACTTACGTCATCAAACTTCTTTACATATTCTGCACACAAAGACATTCATGTCATTTTAGAAACTACTCTCCTCTCATAATGTCTTACATTAAAGATTCTCATTATCATTTGCATTTGTGCTTTCACTACAGTTTATTTATTAAGAGATGGTTGAATCGCCTACCAAATAGAAACATAATACCAGAAAGAGACAAGTTTAACTGCACATTCATAATACTATAAAAGCTACAACTCTTGTGAATCATACAAGCATAGTGTATTTTTTTCTAACGGTTTATTATTAAACTCTGTTTTTATTTTAGTAAATCGCATCACATCACATACTTACATGCAGTTTTTAGGTGATGAATGTGATGATGTATGAATGAAATTTTTGGGGGGCTCAGAAAGTCCAATAAGAGTAGGGAAAGTAATCTCTGAATTGGAAATGGGAACCCGCAACGCAACCCTGTCCCGGTTTTTTGGCAGTGAAAAATCATCTAGCCTTACATTCTTATATCTTTTGAGCCCATGCTTTATGTACTTTCTAGTTTGTAATCCTTGAACGTTATATATATTATGCTAGTACTACTAATGCTCTTCTGGCTTACAAAGTTACAAAACACTCTCAACTAGTTAATATACATTTTATATATGCAGCAATAATAATCAGTAGTGTAAGCTGTAAGATAAGTATTTTTTATTCTGGCATTTTCTACTAAGATCTCTTTATGAATGTACGTATTGAGCCAAAGAATGAAGTAAGCCCAAATTACTGCCAGGTCTGCCAACGCTAGATCCCAAATTAGCAGTTCGGCACAGCAGGCAGGGGAAGAAGCATAATGATACACAAGTGTACAAAGCACAAAGCCAGAAGTAAGAGACTTGAAAATGTTTTAATGAACAAGAATTGAATTTGAGTATCAGTATCATCAGTATCAGTGGCAAGACCTTGGGGCTTTTGGCCAGGAACATATTACACTTTGATCTGCTCACTTGACACCCACTTCAGCCGCATTATCATTTTTAGTCACCACTCTTTAGTATTTTCATGTCGTACTCAAATTAAAAATCCCCTGCTTTACTTCCAAATGGCAATAAGTAGTAGACTTGAGTTTTTTGCATAAATAGCGATATTTTGATGCAATCATAAAATTAAACATGAGAAATGGAAATGTATGAAAATTTTGCTAAACTTTTCGAATCCACATTGAATTTTGTTCGAAATAGATATCTGCGGGAGGTGGTGGTGGTGGTGCAGTTCCAAAAAGAAAAAAGAGCCTTCCAGATTGCGTTACGCTTCCCAAAACGACCATGGGTATACCTAGAGAAGAGTTAGCGGCATTAGGTTCTGCCAGAAGGCAAGAGCTTCATCGAATGCAAGATGAACAAGA
Source organism: Isotoma viridis (assembly GCA_034696425.1). Classification (NCBI taxonomy): domain Eukaryota; kingdom Metazoa; phylum Arthropoda; class Collembola; order Entomobryomorpha; family Isotomidae; genus Isotoma; species Isotoma viridis. Next base: position 6,600 of record JAQGAA010001347.1, on the reverse strand, counting down.
AAGATTACGGGCCAATCCACTACTCTACTTGCTCAATCCAAATGTTAAGGTAATTGATTATACTTTCACCACTGAAAAGAAAGGAGAAAGTGAAGAAAGTTTTGTAATGTCCAACACTTCTTGAGATGAAATATTCCAACATTACAAATGATACTAATATGATTTTTTGATATTTCAGAACTGGCTATCCCGTCAGAAACTTATGGTTTTGGTCATGCTCATCAATTTAGCCCTAGCTATCATGTTCCTGCAACTTCTCACATGAGAATTATTTGATTTGAACACGACCTGGAATTGGATTTCGGAGGACAGTTCAAGAGAGCCTTTACTACACATTGATGGATCTTCCCTACTTTCTATACGTAGGGGGTGAAAGATCTAAGGATTTCTCTTGGGCGACGCCGTAATGAGTTTATTGGCCAGTTTGTTCAGGAAATATAGAAAACCCGAGCCACTTGACCTCTGTAGAAGTGTGACCGAGCTATAAATTCGGTTCTGTCATAATTATATTTGTATACAAAATGTATGCAAAAAGTCACAGCATATAAATTATGAATGGAAACTCGTTTACACACGTAGTCCTCCATCATATCAATCAGTATATTGTGTGTTTCATTTGTAAATAGGTAACAAGTAACTTCTACAATAATCTTAAGTGGTTTCGTGCTCCGTAATTTTTTTCAAAATTGATATTTTAAAATTTATTACTACTCTGCTCATAATAATTAGTAAAATGGACCTGCGGAACCTACACTCATCCTGCTGACAATAGTATCGTTTTTACCAACCAATATTGCATGCGTTATTAATTATTAACTTAATAAACACAACCTATCAGTTCCTAAAAAAAACTTAAATGTATTTGCTATTCTTATTATTATTATTACTACTTATTTATAATTTTGGGCAACTTTTTAAAGAAATCTGAGAATTTAAAGCTGTGCTATAGGCAATCTGGCATGGCAGGCTAATTCATATAAAATATTTAAATTTAATTTTCAGATTGCACAACAAAAAATTTTACAGATTCCTACACCCTGTCAGGTCGAATCGTCTTAACATTATTATATTAGATTTATTACCGTTTCAAACTCTAACACTATAAAAAAAAGTATATAGTATAAATAGTTTTAGTATCTTAGATAAACTTGTACGTGCCTAGTATTCTACAATTTGATTGTTTTGTTTCATTTCTGCTTACTACTCTTAGTGACTACTAATTTAGTAAAAAAAACGACTTCTGTCTGCTGCGGGCGCTTGACTGGATCTTTAATAGTGTAGGGTACAACTTTCTTTTTCAAAGAAAGCCAAACCACAGACTCGTTCAACCAATTCAGAAAAAAACTGATTTCTAGGATTATTTCTGACTAATTGGTAATATGCCTTGTAATTACCTATTTTTTCAAGATATTCCACATACATGTATGACATAATACTACATTTGCTGAAACCCATACTCTTACTATTTTAGCTTGTATATATTCTGTATATTCTAATTATGGTTAATTAGTTATATGTTGAGATTATTTAAGTTGTTTAATTACATTACGATATATATGTATATATTATATAATGTAAAAAATGTATGTACCTTTAGTAATATAATAATTACAAGACATCATAGCCTTTTCTACAGAAGACATGAATTGTTGCTGATATACCGTATCTTAATAGTTTGTTTAACTACTTTCTTTTGACGAGCAAGGAATGAATGGTTGTGTTTTTTGAGCCGCTTTAAACTATATTATTTAATATTATTATAAAATGCTTATGGTGTTCAGTTCAGTTATATCTCAAGGCTCCTTAAAACTTGTATTTAAAAAGATAATATTGTAAGTCGTATTGTAAAAATTTCCCATTATCAAGCAAATGTAAGGTAATTATTTATTCAAATTAGTTAGAATTTTCTGCAACTTTACGTGCAAAATTGTGAGGTTTCTAGTCATGTTGAATGCGAAAATGGATTTCCTTAATTTGGAGTACCATTTCTTGCAGATTTGTAGCCTTACGATAAGGCAAATTGTCATCCAACTAAAATATTATTGTATTTAAATAGAATCATATATGATGAATTATACGTAGAGTAGTTCTGTTTAGATTAGAAGAAAACCAGGTAAATCGTTACCGTGTACAATGGTTTCGACATAATTAGGCATTTGCAATGCTGATTTCGATTTTTAAAGAATCCTTGTGCCACCAGGTAACATAAATTGTAATCTTGTAAGAAACCTTTTAACTACTAAAGGGGTTCCATATATAACTGGTTTTTAAGACACTCGGATTAATGTAAATTAACAATAAGTAAAAGGGACCCTGAAAACACTGCTCCCATTCCCCTGTCAAAGCATAATAAGTTGATTAGTGTCATTTTTGGACACAAAAGACTAGATTTTAACCCTTTAACGTACCTAATATTGTCATGTGGCCTTAAAACCGCTTTTCACCGTAAACGCATCGGAAAAGTCTCAAGTCATGAAGCGTACTATTATGCTCGCTAAAAAACTGTGCACGTGAAATAACAAGTTCTTTCGGATTTTTGTAACTTTATGAAAAAAAAAATATTCAGTCATTGAACACTATCACGCACGAAAGATACCCATCGAATTAAGTAACAAAGCAACATAATATGTAATTAATTAAATAATTGTGGAGTTGCAGTATGAAGATAAAAATTTATTAGTCAACGGTGACCGTATGATAATGTATTGTCGCCTTTGTTTATGGTGCTGTTTAAAATAACAAGAATTGAATTGAAATCAAAATTTAAAGTAAGAATTTTGCTAAACTGCGTTGGTTTATGAAATTGTGATTTTGGCGTGTTTGAGACTCCTGTATTAAATAGATAAGAAATAAGGTAAACGTTATATATGCTCCTTCTGTCATGAGTTAATACTAATTTACATCACGAATGGGTCTATTATATCTAGAGTAATCAGAGTCACCCGATATGTTTTTCTCACATGAAAGACAAAGTAAAGGTTAATGTTCTTGTTGCCTCTTTATCATGTGTTCATTTACCCTTGCAAAATAGGATTCGTGTATTCCTTATAGTTTGGATTTTGACTGCATTTGTATAAATCCACTTGAAACCGCGGATTAGATTTAATAAATCTGGTGATCCCAGAAACCAAATTAGTTCGTCCGTACCACAGCAATTTCTATAAATTTCAATAGGACTGTTTGCATAGGCCGCAACACTTATTTCTTCCATAATCATACCTTTTCATCGGTATCATATGAACAGCAAAGAAAGGTGCAGTATGCAAATCACTAGGTCACAAGAGTTTCGAGAGTTTTAAGTGCTTGATATATATGAATACAAACATTTATTGCATATAATTAGAAACACGGGTTGCAAGCTACTTGTGTGGACGCAAGCGAACCTTTAACTGAAGATGAGATGAAAAACCATACCATAATGCTTTTAACAAGTAGTTTCGATTCATGAACAATCCCATGGTACGATGTAGCAATTACATGACTTGACTAGGTATTTGTGATCGTTAAAAAAGTTGGTTAATGTATTGCACTTTTTATCTTCAGGTATATTTATTAGAAGAAACTCCCATCAAAAATGTAAATAAATTCTTAGCATTGAAAAGGTAACAGTTATCATCCGTCATATTAACACAATAAATCAAAAATTGTTAACGCATTTGTTATATTAAATCTGCATCGTTTCAGCCCGTTTTATAGGCAATATTATTGCTTGTAGGCAAGACATATCAAAGGCTAGTTTTTGAGGAAAAAGTTCCGGCTAGGATGAACATATCATCTTTTAAAAGGCAGCTCATTCTTTGAGGCAAGCAGGAGTAACTATTGACATTCAAACTGGAATTTCGTTGAGGAGTGTACTTCAGATTAAAAACTCGTTTAAATGGTTTTCCGAATTTGAATTCTGACTGCTGTTGTGGTTCAATGCCGACGTTTGATTGCGTAGCTTCTTTCAAGAACATATCTTTTAAAACTTCTTCAATATCTGTCATATTTTTCCTATCAACTTTTATATAGTTGGGCAAAAATTCATTGCCGTATGTTTCTCGTTCCGTTTCTTTACATTTTAGGATTTCCTCTAGTTGCATAGTTGGAAACTTATGTTTGAACGATTTAATTTGAGTTATCTCCTTTTCGCATTGAGACAAAATTCCAAGTATATGATTTTTATAACTGTTAGTTTCTTTGAAGTCATTATCAAGCTTAGCCATAAAACTATAACACCTGCTTAACTGGACCACGTACTGTGGAAGAGTTTGGGGAATTTGATACTCAAAGGAAAGCTTGTCGGCTTCTTCTAGCACCTTTAAAGTAGCTGCGTGTACCAAGCAAGAGAACAACAGCTCAGAGATATCTTTTACGGTACGCGAACTCAACCAATGTAGAACCTTACACATAAAACAAAAGAAAAGATGTAATGTTCTTAGCCATTTTGTCAAACAGTCGATACAAATAGAAAGTCATGAGATCAGGAAGTTTATGGATTTGATACCTTTTCTGCTTCTTTAGTATCATCAAAAAGCCTTTTCTGCCGACGGGCTGGAACGGGTTGAGCTGTTGACCAAACTTCATACCATAAATTTCCAGGGACTTTCATTCTTGGACTCAGCTCTCCAAGTTTATTCCCAAACTCATCAATTTCGTCCGAGTCGACCCAGTCCCTTGGAGAATACCAACGTACAAAATCCTCTAATTCTGCTCCTGGATTAGCTGCCTACACAATAAATTCACAATCTTTTAGCTCACTTACTTGTAATTTAACAACTAGCTTCCTGTAATTACTATTCTATTTGCTTTGCTGATTCTATTTTTCCTTACCTTAAACGACTCCATATCTGAATGTAGAGAAGCACTCATCATCTTAGCACGTAATTCACTAGCTTGAGCATCTTCACCGAGCTCAATCAAAACTTGTGATTGTTCCTCCATAACATCTTCAGTTAGAGGTGGAGGCTCCTAAATCATCATTTTATAGTGCATAGTCACAAATGCAAGCGACATATATAGTAAAATTTAGTGTGCAAAGTTATAACACTAAATAATTAGGTAAGTATACCTGAGTTATTGGAAGGTACATAGGTTCTCCAGTTTTAATCAGGCGCAATCTTCCATTTTTACTTTTTCTACCTGATGGCTTATTCAGCTTAGAAACCTTTTCAGCTACTTCCAGGTTTTCTTCACAGTCGAAGAACTCGTCATCATCTTCTTCGCTTTCTAAATGATTCAAACCATATAATCACATAATGAAGGTACTAATTTTTTACTTAAAATAAATTGGCAATAATCATGTATACGAAATTAGTATTTTTTACAGAATGAATCAGCTAATAAAATGAAATTGTCCAATTTGTTTTTAGTTTGTACAGTGAAACTAACATTCCCCTTTGATTTGTCTACATACACACAACGACGAGAATAATCCGGTATACATCATCATTTTCAAATGCAACCTTTCAATTCAAGGTAACATTCGAATTAAAAAGGTTTGACATAAGATTTCTTCTATTGATGTTATGCTTAATACGAAGACGGAGATTTAGTACATATGAAAACAATATGTGGCAACGATTTCGAAAGCAGTATATTTTGTGTGATCAAAATAGAAACATCAATCTTTATCATAATTCAAGGAATAGGGATTCATAATTTGATACAGACGTCAAAAATAAGTAGTTATTCGCTGTATATATAATTATGCAATGAATGGCCAACGATGAAGGTGGACAGGGATAAGTATTCTAACGATGATGCAATGTTTTGAGTATGATTGTTCGATGAAGCGATTATGTAAAGGAATTGCCCTACAAACACAACTCAAAATGCCCAAATAATCTGTCGATCAAATTCTTCTTTCTCAAGATGCCAACATGTTACAATACAAATATGAAAAGGACTGGCAGGTTGATTAGACATCACACCTTATTAGATTAACTCGATAAAATCTCAAAGAGCTATAATCATCAGTAATCTTATTAGAGCACATACACGCCTCAATCGATTCGAACAAAAGGATGCATCCCTGAACTAAATCATGTTTTATCAGCTAGCAGTCACATTATCAACCCAGATTAAGTCCTTGTTGCAATCCTATTATCATTACTTCAAATTTCAATTTCAGTTCACTTTTGATTTCTTACCTTCGCAACCTGACTCGATTCCATCTTGATCCGATGAATACCTCTCCTTTTCCCTTTTCTCACGAGCAAGCTTCTTCTCTATGCAACAATTTAGCATTTGTAGCTTCTGATTCAGCAAACATGTCCCACTGTTTGGTGATCCCGATTCGAGTCTATTTTCAAAATAATAAAGTTAAGATATAGTTTAGTTAGTTTTTTGGATAGATTCAAGACATAAAGTTTTTAAAAGGTTTTTTTGTTGCATTCCTTCACTCTTCTAACATAAAAATATAACATTTTTCAGAGACCCGTTGAGATTTGTAATTATCATGAGGAGAATAATGTATTGAACGTAAAATCCTTGCACGAGCCACCTATTCGTTACAACAGAGTGGCTCTGAATGGGATATTATGCATTTCTGCCTAACAAACATCATAACTCTTTTCCAATTTACAAAATGAAATAAAAAATGATGAATGGGACCCACCT
>JAQGAA010001346.1:0-16039 GCA_034696425.1 Isotoma viridis | reverse complement strand
TGAAATTCATATCACAATGAATTATCTCCAACATTTATTATGTCATATCGTGAACCACACACTGGCACACGTAGAACCGGATGAAATTCATATCACAATGAATTATCTCCAACATTTATTATGTCATATCGTGAACCACACACTGGCACACGTAGAACTTTAGAGCAGAGTTTTCTGTTAAAAAAATAAAACTTTTTTAACAAGTGTAGAGATTTAGGCACGTATAATGCACTTAATTATGCAGCCATTATTATATCAACCTTATAAAAATGCATGCTATTATGCATTCTTGTGTGATAAGTAGTATTAGTAGTAGTAATAATAATAATGGTAAAAATACTTAACATTTTCCCATGAAAAATTCTTAAAGTAGGAAACTAGTATTATAAACCAAGAGTTATCTTTAGCACTAAAAGCTCTTTTTGTAGATAAAATTAACATCCGGATGCTTGAGCGAACAACCAGCTCATCTAATCCTATTGAATAAAATTTGAAACAAGTCTATTCTGTTTAACTCTGATAAATTTAATTGATACAAATCATGAATAATATTTCTACAATGTTCTTAGCTGTTAGAACAAGTAACAGATTTTTATGTGTAACTTTTTTGTATGAAAAAGTTGTCGGTATTACGTATTAAGAGTTAAGTAAGCTGCAGTCTTATTAGGTGATGCGTAATTAGTAAATTTTTACTAAAAGTTTATTACATATTTGTATTGTTAATTATTCTTGTAAATGTTTGTGTGGCCAGTGCCGTATTTGTTATTCTTTTGCTTATTTTTTCATTTTATTTATACATTTTAAATGTTTTTTTCATAAACGAGCCGGAAAGCTTCCTGTAGACAAATGCAAATAAATATTTGTAACTTCCTATTTACACTTGTAGTGTTACTACATAACCCGGTTTTTTCTGGATGAAAATGAAACAAAGTGTTGCTTGAAGAGACAACTTAATACTTTAAAGGTAAGTAGGTATACAGTAAAGTAATATTTTATCACCACATCTGCATTACATTATGATAATAATTCAACAGTACACACAAACATGTGTATATTGTATTTGAATACAATAATATGATAATGAGGACTATTTTTAAACGTGTGTTATATGAATGTGCTTCTGGAGTAGTGTACCGTTCCCTGCCTAAAGTAATAATAAAACAAGTGATACAATAAAAATTAAAAATGGCTTAAAATAAATTGAAAAAGGGTCCTTGAGAGATGAGAGCCCAAGGAGAGCAGGGATGAAATGAGAAAGTGACTAAAATATATTGAAAAGGTAGCCACACACACCGATGATAGTAAAAATCTCCCTCATCGCCATAATAATCAGCATCATCATCATCATCCCCATGATCATCACATAAGAAAAGAATATGTAACATGCAATTGCTCCAAGTTATACAGACTTAACAATATATTATATGGTCCCATTTCACATCTTTGTTCACATCAAGTGTAAAAAGAGTTGCACATGATTAAATGCACAGGGTCGCTTTCAAAGTAAAAAGCTTCTTAAATACAAAAGTAAATGGGACACACCCTCACCCAGCTCATTTAGTTGAATTCAGCAATTCCTCCTTGTATTAATCCTACTTAATATATTATACCATTAGAGATTATATTGTGTATTATTAGTACAGGATTTGAATACGTAACAAATAGTAACAAACAATTGTTATATTATAATATGCACTTGCTTTAAATAAGTCCATGCGAGATGAATAAAAAAAACAAAAATTATACGATATTCATCCGTCCATGCTCAATTGTGTTTTATGAAAACAAGCCTACTAGCTGCTACCCAGCCCAAAAAAAGTTGTGATTGTAAAAATACACATCTTAGGAAAGGACCTATATATTATTATTATTTTTATCCACCTTGTTTATTTTATAAATGCATCCATAATAATATCATTATCAGTGACTACTGGTAAAAAATGTGTGTAAACTACCTTTTCATGTGTACGAATATTCGTTTAACCATTTGAACCACCTAGCTACTACTACGACTGCTGCATTGATTGTTTGCAGTTGCCCACATAATAACATGTTCCTACTGATGCATTTCAGGCCACACCTGAACTCTGCCAAAAATGTATTATAAGATTAATAAAATGCACAATTATTCAATCGTTTCTCATCCCCCTCTCTCTCTCTGTCTTCAATCTTTTTAAGTATTTCTTGTGCCTAAATTTACTTTTAGAGTTAGAAAAAACTCAAAAAACTGGAAAGATGCCCATAAATTACGCTTAATTAGGCTTCTAATGCATAAACAACTGTTTAAAAATATTTGCTTGTGTATCGAAGGTCAAAGTAAAGTACAAAGTTTAGTCATTATTGAAGTGTAATAAATACTTTAATCACGGCTTAAATAGATCCTTTTAAAAGTATTGAACTTGAGAGCGAACAACTTTGTGTAGGTATAATATTATGTAATTTTAACAATAATAATAATAATAATATATTATTATTAGAGAGTTTTACCATTACTAACAAATGTTGTTGTAAAGGTCGATGAATATAAATAAATTAAAGGGTGAGTTTGCATTGGATCAGCCTTTGTCCAAAAGAAGAAATTATAATAACTGGACTCTTTGGGTTGAAAACACGCAGCAGTGCAAATAATATACAAGCAAACATTAACAAAAGCAGTTTAAACACCAATTCTCTCTCTCACACTCTCAGGGTCAGTTGAATATTCATGAGGACAATTACTTTAAATCTTAACACTATATTTTCACTATTATGTTATATTCATAATATCTTCAATGAGCCAAGTGATCATTTGCAACAATGGAATAAGAAAATCTTTTGATGAGAGTAAATAGTGGTAATCATTAAGCTCGAAACAAAAAAATAGGTCATTTTCCATTTTGTCTCACCTCTCATAATATAATGCCTAATAAGAAATAATGCAAAATATCATCACTACCACGATCAGAAATTAGCTGAGATGTAGTGTAGCTGTAATAACGATGTACAACCACGAGACAAGTTTAAGCTTATTATTATTTTAAGTGGATGCAAGCAAGTACCCAAGGCTGTATAACCATTTAGTTATCAAAACTAACTTCATAAGTAATTATAATTTTTTTAAATAAATTAATTTGTGGGCGAAGAAAAAAAACCCAACTCTTTAGTAAATGATTTCCAGGGTATTTAAATGTATTTCCTTTAAGGCTTACAATATGATTCATTATAAAATCAGCCTCCACAAATTTTAAACCATTTGTAAATGTCCAAATGTCCAACCCTGTTGCTTAAATCGTATATAATAATATATGGAGTTTTTGTATCATAATGATGACAGTGGGTATGACGATGATGATGATGATGGTAAGAATGATTTAACAATGACCTTCATTGATAAAAGTAAAACAGAGTTTGGCTTTGGTTTTCATCATCAAAGCCATTGAATTGCATCTTGCATGTTCATAATAATAATAATGATAATAATAATAATATCGTATTTTATCTTCATAAACCTATATAGTGGGTTAGTAAGTGTCCTAAATCGGACAGCACGAAAGTTGCTTTGCTCCAAGTAATAAACTTGTACAAGTTGAGTGTGTACTCTGTGTACCACATTTTCGACATACTATGCAAATAGCATTGTATATAACCTAGTAATATTATTATTATTATTTTATATGCAGTAATAGCAATAATAACGGATCTTGTCGGTGCGGTCCGTGTTGTTCATTTGCTTAAACTCACACAACTTGTTCAGTTGGTTTTCTTATATTTTATAACAAAAATTATCATCCCCATTCATACAAATTGAGAGGAAACCACTAAGGGCTCTTGAAACAAAAGACATGAGAAAAAATCTAATAATGTGTACCTAAGTAATGGCACTTGCAACACAAAACAAATACGTCAGTTGATGCAAGGAAAGAGCTATTAACGAAGAAAAATACAAATACCTTGTCTTTACAAATTCCAAAACTTAACACATCTTCTGATATTTAATGGTCTAAAAATCTAAAATAATATTCCCTATGTAATATACATGTGCTTGACTCTGATAATAATATACATTCATCTTAATGTCGAATGAGTGTAAATATGCATCACTAATTCAAAGCAAACGATGATTTACAAGGATGATGGTAAAATGACAAGGAAATGAGATTTGTGTTAATTCTTTTTTTCACTGTAAAAACAAAATAATTCCATACATGATGGCCCACTACTGGCACATTCCTATTTTAATCCAAATTTCGAAAACTGACCATAAGCAAGAATCGTGCACATATCCAACCACCAAGACTTATGATGATAATCATTAATCATTTTAAAATCTAATACCAATAACATCTCATTGTTCGGATATTTTATTATTACTATTTGAAATTAATAAAAAACATTATGTAAAAACCAGTATATTGATCTCTCTCCGTGTTTATAATTTCAATATAAAGAAATGAAACATTTCTATGCATATGATCATACATCACTAAAAGTAATTAAATGTTATAAATTAAAACCTAGACTTGCAAAATTTCTTCTGTCTCTATTACAATTGTTCCTTTACCTGAACTGTAGACTGTAGACAATAGAATATGCAATTATATTAGAGTTTTTTTAACTTTAAACACGACATAGTAAAAAAACTAAGCAGTGACGACTAGTCATATTATTGTTATCACATAATTGTTACTATGAAGCAAGGTGCATGTTATAATTCCATGGAGGAAATATCCCTTTAGGCTGGTTAATTGTTCATCATCATCAAAAATTATTATTAATCGCCCTCATTGTTTCATATCTTATCTAAAAACTTCATGAGGTTTTGCTCTCTTTAGTCCATTTATGATACAGTATAAAAATTCAACAGAATAGCACAACTTAAATGTTTATACTATTTCATCCATCCATATCTCACTTTTTTCTTTGTCTCAGAACAATTTATATAGTTTTCTATGTGTGTAACAATCATTTATACTAAAAATAATAATAAGGCTAAACTAAGATTTCCGATATGTTAAACTCAGTAGATGCTCAAAAAACGCTCATACAGACAAATTACAATCATATGACGACTGAGAACAAGGGAATCATTGGATCAGTCAATTTAATAAAATATGACAATCAACAATAGCAATCCTTGCTTGAGTGACTGACAGTTCACTTTAGACAAGATCGACATTTCTATACAAAAAGCATTTATGCACTTTTGACTTTTACTTACTTACTTATATTATGATTAGAAAGCTAGCTTGGTTAATAATCCTCATCTAATTATTATATACTTACTAATTCAATAAAGAGAGCATTTTCCTTTCATCTTTAAGCTGGTTTAGTAGTAAGGGTTTATTTCTTTTGTGACTTGTGTGAGGTACTTCTCTTGAGGATTAGTGGTTGTTGGTGGTATAGTAGTAGACCGAGTTATATCTAATATTATTCTTTGTCTTTCTGATATACCAGGTAGAGGAATTGAAAACAAAGCTAAAATTATTATTTATATTGTTAAAGGCAATTCTGATCAATAGATCAATCCAATAAACGAATCAAGATGGGGAAAAAATTAAAATTATAAATTATGTAAATACTACCTAAGTTAGTTAATTCTGAATACATATGACTTAAGTGAGTGGAACATATGAGGATGTTTATTTATTCAAACATTCAGATACATTTACTATATTGTTGGTGAATGTTAAAAATTATGCCTATGCACCACCGCTACAGATCAGTGTTTCAGTTTATTTTACCATCTCTCTTAACTCATTCCCATGCAATTTCATTATTAGTTTTTTTTGAGTTACAATCTCAAATTCGTACTTTATTTTATTATATATTTGTTTTGTAGATTGATTGAAGCAAAAACCCTTTCTCTTTTTTTCCTTTTGTTTTCTTAATAACTTTTATACTATTATTTCTATGTGTAAATATCTTGTTGACTTAACTTGTTAAAAAATAAATAGCTGTTTATTTTATTTTCTAAACAAGAGGAAAAGTATCTCTGTGTGTGTAAAATTCAAACTTGACGTAGGTAATTGTATTTTGTGTAGTTATTTATTTTTACTAATTTTCGACTGCTTGATCTACAGTTCAAACAAAGTATGTACAGAAATGAATTCAAATACAAAGTCCATTCGCTATATTTAAATAAAAAACTAGAAACTATGAAAAAGAAGAGAATTTAATTTAGTTGCATAAATAAATACACTCTCCAAACCACTAATACTACAACTTCAAATTTCAAATGTATAAAAGATTTGTGTAGTATAATATCATCTATTTAGAATCATGATTGCCCCCTACGAAGCCTAAAGATTTTAAAAAGAAACAGAACGCTAACCAAATGCATAGTTTGACAACTGTTCTTTTTTCGAATAAAATTAGATCGACTTACAACAAAATCACATGCAGATTCTCAAAGCTTTTACAATTTTAAAAAAAAGAATATGCTTAAAAAGTTGGTGGCAGAGAAGTGGATTTTTGTTACAACAGATAATATTATATAGGTACTGACTTAAATACGCATGCATGAATATTACTAAGAATTGCATTCTAATCTTGCATGAGGAATGAACAAGACGTGCTGTCATTGTTAAGATACCACCTGTTCAGTTGGATGTGATAAATGAGAAATGTATCATTCAATAAATATAAGTAACACTTTTTTTTTAAAAAAACGTGAAAGAAATACAAACGACAACCTACGGAGAGAATGAAATAGTATTTTGTACTAAAAATGTTAAAGGTACTCACTCAATCAGAGTAATGGCACTCTTAACTTTAAACTGGAGCAAATGGGGACCAATTGCAAATAATAATATTATAAAGGCTTTTATCTATAGAATTTTTTCACACACAGAGGAGATCTATGGGAGAGCGTCCATTTATTTGCAATTTAGTCCACATGACTCTTCACGATATTGCCGATTCCAATAAAAGTAACCAAGTAGCAACGACATGGTTACTTGGTTTGGGCTTTGGCTAGGTTGTAGAGTTTTCTTTCTTTAGTCTTGTTTAGTTTAAGTTGTGGGATAGATAATCTTAAACATGAAAGAGATTTCAACAAAAATGTTTTTAGACTATCTAATCTGATCTTAAGGTAAAAATGCATGGTTGTGTATTTATGATGAAGCAAAAACAAGATTTACTAACTAGTGCCATTTTTCCAAACAGACTATCTCAACGGATCAGATCAAGCTGAAGTGTTTTTATTGAAAAACAAATGATTTGGGATTTTTTTTTGCAATCGTACAACTTAAAATTGACTGAATGTGTAACAAAAATAAATGACGTCAGTTGAATGACTTATTTTGTGATAGAAACAATTGTAATTAAAGGCTTTGGCTTGGTTTTTCATTGTAGTTTATTAAAAGAATCTAGAATAAGTTATGTATTTGCATGCAAAACTAAATAATTAAGATTAGATTATATTGGTTGTTGCGTAATTTTTCTCTGCAGACCTATAACCATTATTACATATATTAATACATTTTTGTAGGTATTTTGTACAAGAACTGCATGTTACAAGTGTACAGCCATACAAATAAATAAGCTAAAGTGAAGGTAATGGTACGAGAGTATACATTTTTTATTTGAGTTAAAACGTGGATTTGGTCCTAGGAAAAAGTCGATGCATCGTTTTTTAAAGAAAAACAACTTAAATTTTACTGAAATTAATTGAGCTGTAATAACCGTTATAATTGTGTACACTTTAAAAACGTTTTTTATCCACTAAATGAGCAATTTTAGTCAACTCTAAATTCGCATTGGTTTTGGTGAATCGAATTTTTATTTATTGCAAACAAAGTGCACAAACCTTCCCTTCTCGGCCTAGATTTAAAATTGGCTTATTTTCTTACAAAACCAGATCTGAGTATTTGAACTGAAAATTATCTTTTATCATTTGCTTTATCATCATCATCATCGTTATTATTATTAGTGTAGCCAAGATATCATTAAAATTAGTAAATCTTATCGTAATACGTGAAGTAATCAATCACCATACATAAGATTCAGGAAAATACTTAAAAAATTCTGACATCCGCGATTGAATGAAGTGTAAGTAATCAACTCATTTACCTCTTTGTGCTGCTTACTAATGTAACACACAAATGACAAAAGCAATCTAAACCATGAAATAGAATGTATGAGCATTATGGAAATGTAATTAGCATACATTACAATACATAGCAATCGGAATTGCGTACACCAACACTCAAAAAGCATCCTTCTTTTTAAGTTATATATGAATGTTATTAGCCTATTAGCAATCAAAAGATGCGATGTTGATGTGACGATGATGATAATGATGATCGTTGATAGTGATGATGATGAGAGGACAAGAAATCAATTTGATTGAATAAAAAAATTACAAAATTTGCTATCTCTAACTATTTTAATATTTCCACTATAGTAAGTATCTGTATCATTAACATTTTATGACATCCTTATAACCCTACTAATGATTTCTGGCCCATTTGTATCACTCTACCTTACTATATGGCTATTTTGAGCCAACTGAACTTCTTGTGAGTGATCAATTTTTTATTATTATTCCTTTTGGTAATTAAGCTGATTTCAAGGCAATAGCGGTAGCAACAAGTATAAAGTAGTTTCATCAATGATAATATTGTGATGATGATGATGATGACGATGGTGAAGCAATATTTATCATCCAACAGTAGCAGATGACATGAATAGAAATCTTCTCACAGCTCTCTATAGTCATTAATATTATAGAAAGATTCCAATAGTAAATTAACTATAGCTGATTGATCCTACTTTAGAAGTAGTAGTCTAACAGCTCTAATGATAATGGGTGGTAATGATGGTTGGAAATTTTTTTGAATTTTTTAACCTAGTGTTGGTGATTATGCTTACCTATTATTGCCTATCAATCTTCCTATCCCATGGACACAGGAATAAAATCACTATTATTGGCAAATGAATCTACAAAACGAGAGGTAGCGACACTAAATAAATAAATTGTCTTGAGTCGTTATACAATTCTTAACAAGTTTGCAAATTCTTCCGGACTTTTTTTTTATGATTTTGTGTGCACATGTACTAATTGGTATTTTAATGAATAAAGGTTAAACTTACATGCACAAATGTACAAAAAGCTTGTATGTAAATAATGAACGCATGTTTGCATGATTTTACCTACTTGATTATAGTAATTCGACACGTGAAATATCTTGGTATTTAATATGCAATTTTTTGCAATTACTCATCTCAAAAATTTGTAAAGATTAATTCATGTCAATAAATCTGAGTTTAAAAGTTGAAAATAATAAGGAAATTAGCAGAAGGAATGTCAGAATGTCTTTAATTTTTACTGAATCAAATATCACTACAATGTAACAATGCACTTTAAGAAGAACAATAATTATCTAGCAATAATCATAAAAAATTTGTAAGAACTTCTTGACCCTAAGTCATTGAAGAGTGGATCGCTTAAAACGTCAATAACTTCTGTGCATTGATTAGCCAATTTGCAAGCGTAAGAGATTTCCTTTCAAGAAATCACTTTTGCCTAAGCTGACAAAAAGAAGATTTATTTTTTTACAAACAAACTGCTCAAGCCTGTACAGATTAAAAGACAAATCAGTTTTGCCAAGATGTTTTCATCCTTATCCAAAGTCATGTTCAATAGACCAAGTAAGGCGGATGGAGCCAGACGATGTAAACTCCTTAATAATTATTTTGTCCACATCCATAACAAAAACACAGTAATGTAACTTTAAAAAAAATAATAATATAAATTTTACAACAACCAGCTACCCTTACCATGCAAAGCCTCTCCCACTCTTTAAGTCAGAGTCTCAATCTCAAACCTCGCAAACTAAAATGACCAAAAGAAATTGAAAAAGACATTTCCCTATCCTAAAGGCAATAATTTATTTTTGAAATGTCAGTGGCAATACGATGGGATACAATTTTTGTGTCAAAAAGCTTTCTCATAAAAATTCCTCTTACAATAAATATATTGTTATGATCACATTTCATCTCTCATTTTTTACATTATTCCCTTGTGTCTTGTTTTTCTCTTGAGTAGCCAAATGAGGAATTCTTCACGCCTGCAACAACTAACTACTACCACCCTCCGAAAATTTCTACTAGTCTTATTACATGTATAAGTAATTCAAATTCTTATTCATAACCAGAAAATAATAATGAAGAAATATTATCATCATCATGAAGGTGACATGCACAAAAAATACCTATCATTATTAAAAACAATGAGTTAACTTCTGCTCAGCGGTCACCAACTTTTCTTTTGAACCCATAATTTGAAACAATAATAAATGAGCTTGCCAAACTCCATAAGCGAGTTAAATACTTACAACGTTACAACTTGAACAAATGCATTATAAACACTTCATCCGTCCATAACTGATAAAAAGGATCAAGACTTTTCAAAAGAGTTTTACGCCAAGAAAAAAGGAAACTAACCTATCCAAATTAACAGAAAATACCAAAAAAGAATTTAATAAAAGTTGGTGTATATAAAGAGCTTTCCCAATGAATAACATGACCAATTGGCATGGTCACCAAGAAGCAGCAACCACCACAGATCTCTTACCGTAATCTAGGTAAAGTAAACTACTCGTCTTTCCTAATTTGGACTATGGTCACCCCTTCACCACCATTTTTATCATTATCATCATCACATCTTTAAATCTTCAAGAGGCGAACATCTTTTCCTAAAGTAAAAGATCTAGTGACTGTTCAGGTGACACAAAGTTTTAAATCTCTTGACAAAACAAAAAAAACCCAACAAGAACTGTTTCTCTTTTTGAACTCTCTCAATCTCTCCTTCAATTCAATTCCATCCACCGTAATATTCTTATATAGGTATGAAATTTAGTAGTAGTAAAAAGATAACACGTTGGCAAACTACTTTTTGTTTATGGAGTGGTACAATTATTACAAACCCCACGTACACCTTTCCCTAGGATAACATAACATGACTTTACTTTATATAAGCCTCAAATGGACTGTTTTTACAAAGTGAAGTGAACAGAGCAACGGGTCACATAACTAAATCTAATAACTCATTGAACTTGCATGACATCGCAACAAACCGGATCAGTCAGCCTTAATTATCTTCATGTGGAATACAATAACATCAATATATATTAAATATGATACAATCCCATAATAATATGAGCTTTGTCACTGACTGATTCAGTTCTATAGGGAATTGCATGCTGCTGATGATAAATAATTGAAAATAAAAGAGCAAAATCTTATAGCTTCACTAGTTAGAGAGAGCATTTACGAGTAAAGATTTTTCAAAAAGAAAGTGTCGAAGTGTTGTGAATGATGATGATGATGATGAAAATGATGATGATAATGATGATGATGAACGTGTCATTACAGAATAGTTACAAAAGATTATCTGAGAATGTACGTGCTTCTCACTATCCACAGTCACACAACTTTAAACAATCTTTTTAATAACTTTTTATATAAAACAACAGCTAGTATTTTAGTGTTTTTTCGAAACCTCTGACTTTAGTTTGAGTTAGTTTTGATGATAAAAAACCAAATTAAGCACCGCAACATTACACCATTACGCATGTAAGGCTTTTTTCATAAGTAAAAAAAAACATTTTAAAATCTTCACCCATCTTTGGCTTTACATTTTGAGAGCTTTGACTTCAGATTGAAAGTTCATCATGAGATTTATTCGTAAAGCAAACTCTTTGACCAATATGAAACTAAACAAACTCCACTGCTTTAGTTCTTCTTCGACATACAATAATAGTAATAAAATAATTGATGAGAACCTTTCTGGTTGTTTTGCCCTGATTTTTTTTGTCATATAGGTTAGCCAAGTTCATTATCTCTCAGCAGCATAAACCAGGAGATAAAAACTGCACGCAATTCTATTATATACTCTACACACAGACACAACTATTTTCAACTGAAAGAGTTAAAAACTTGCTTACATATCTTGTGTTGCATGCAATATAATGCTATCATCATCATATCATTGCATATTAAATAATGCAAGAAAAAAACTAGATGGATGACCACGATTGCAACTTAAGCAAAAAAAGCGAGGTTGGTTAAACACAAAAATCTAATGGAAAGTTCAAGTCTTAAACTTAAGTATTCAATGTTGATAAAACTAACCATGGTAGTAAAATGCCATTATGTGTGGAATCTTAAATAAAAAATTTATTAGATTCAAAACTAATCTAGAGAAACTTTGATAATGATATAAGAAAATAAAAATTATTGAAAATAACTTGCATATTATTATAGAAAAGTTATATATGAGAAAATGACTCCAACGATTATCATCATCATCATCATAATAATAATTTCATGATGAATCAGATGAATGATGGAATTCCAACATCAGTTCAATTCCATTGTCCTATTTTCCAAAAAGTTCTCAAGTAGACGAAAGCACACACACACAGTGGTGAGTGTATTTCCTCAGTTTTCGACATTCCATTTGACTAACTATAGAATTATGATGAGGTTTAAATTTGCTTAGTTTCCCATTGTTGATTGCAAGCTTCTATAGACATTCTACTGTTCCCATTAAAATTTCCAGTCAGTTTCTACAAATTTGACTGTGCATAAGTAAAATATTATTTTATTATTCTCTCTATATCACTGATAAAAAAAGTTTCAACAAATGACAACAACAACAAGCAACCAACCGCAACATAACCACTACTGATTAGCTAATATTACATTCCACGTCAATAGTTTTTAACCATTTTGAAAAGAATTTACATAAAAAAATTTTAAAGAAAAAGTACCGATTTCCACAGTGCTATTAATTTAATCAAATACATTTCTAAAAAAATACGTTGGCATGAAAATGCTTCTAATATTACAAAAGTGCTTTATGATTATAATCCCAAAGAACGGAAATAAGTGACACTTTGATTCCATCTACACTAGGTCCAACTAGCCGGTTTGCATTCACTGAAAATAATTATGCACTTGAGTGTGTATAATAACAATGAACAGTTTGGAGTCCATTCTCATCCATCCAACTCAGGTTCCTTTTCTATGACCCCATGAACATTTTTCATTCAACTCATTCACTCAGCTACAATCAAGAAAGAAGATTCAAAAACAAAAAAAAAAGTCTGCTGGTCACAGACACAATAAGAGGCGAGGGCCCAACCCAACGAAAGCACGTTTTTTAATGGCCAGGAAAGAGATGGTACACAGCTATATGTGACTTTAATGTACCCGTTAATTTGTAACCCGCTTGACGACCCACTGTGATTTCAGCCACAGGGATGTATCATAATTTTTAAGTGGAACACTACTCCATTGCTCATTTAAACACACACACAAACACGCATAATTATAAAATTACCATTACTCATCCAAAATCTCGATTCTTCCTTCATTTCTCTCTTATTAGGCAAAAGAAACTTAACTCTGTACTGTATGCAATTTCATACGCACAATATGCTAATGTAAAAATGCGAGTGTAACAAAACGTGGGGTGAAAACCAGCAAAATTTACATATTTCAAATCTACCTAATACAAGATCAAGTAAAACAAAGGCTCAATATACTTGATAGCTGTGAATAACAAAGTACAAATTATTTTATTAATTTATTACTAAGTTGTAACAACCAGGAAGGAACAACAATCAACGTATTATAGGTAATAGTAAAAATATTATTTTGCAGTCTATACGCATTTTTAAGCCCGTCAAAACACCTATGAAGTAATATTACATGTAAGTAAAAATGCTTAATAAAAAGACTTAAATATTGCTGTAACTCCCTGGCCAACTAAATGTTTTATCTCTTATTCAAGTAATTGTTGCATTGTATTTTTATTTTATGAAATATTATTATGGATATTCTACTACTAGAGAGTTCATTGTTGGTGATGGTAATGTTGTTCCAACAGGGTGACTCAAGTCTCTAGAGAGGGTTATTGTTACTTTATTATGACTTATGAGCAAAATAATCTAAAGATTTTCTTTTCTTCCTTCATTTTACAACAATAATAATAATAATGATCATGTGATGTCGTTTTTCATAGTTAACGAGAATTATACAAGGTTCCCTTGTGTAAGGATGAATAATAAGAAACCTATCTGAATTCTTGATCAAACTACCAAAAATGTGTCTTCAAATTTTGCTTTCTGGTAGTAACTTGTAGAGTTACTTGATTAATTTCAGTTAAGCTGTCTACCAACCGTAACCATTGTGAGTGACTAAAAGTCTTTGTGAATTATTATAAAAGAATCGATAAGGGTACTACGTACAAATACAAGCATGTCAAAAAAACCTGCTGTATAATATTGAAGAGTTATATAGAATCACGACTGGCTTTAGGGCTCCCTTTTAACCAGAGAGAGAGAGAGAGATCAAGCTGGAATGGAAGTACTTAAGAAATATCATCTTGTAATGGTTTTTTAGTCTTGCTTTTAGAGATGTACTTTGTATTTCAATAGTAAATTCATATAAATTACAGTATTAAGCTTTGGATAACTACCTTAGTTTAGTATTCAACATTGGTGGTAACCCCAAGAGAGGAAAAGGCCTCAAAAACGTTTTGTTACTTTCTTTTCAAATATCCTTAATGTTGTTTATATGTTTTCCAATGCTTCAATTTCAAGGGCAAAGTTCATGGTCTGTTTGTAAAAACGAAAATATTATAGAAAACAGGTAATAAATACCATAATGGATTGAAAACATTGAAAATTACCTAAATAGATTTGAGTGTAAATATATTAATGCACTTGACTCTGTTCTGATGTAAAACTTTAATAATAACTTGAAGATGACAAAAACAAAACAAAAAATGAGATTAAGAAAGATTAAGTGAATACAGATGGAATGGTTAATATAGCCCGTAAGATAACATTTAGATAAACGTACAGAGAAAGAGAGACAAACAAAGAAGAGTGTTTCTTAACGGGAGTTAAAAACTTCTGAGAAAAGAGAGATGTTATGACTTTTAAAGGATAATCTAATCCTTTCTCTCATGAAGATCTGTCGGTTTCTTTTTTTACTCAGGTTTCAAACTTTAAAAATATGTGAACAAACAAGTACCCTTTTATTCCCTTGACGAGGCACTTTACTTTTTATTGACCAAAGCAATGCAACTCGGATGATGAGAAAGATTTCAAAAATATCTATGCATTAACTACATAATGGTTAAGAAGACAGATGAAGAACTCAAAACAAATTCTTGAGCTAATCTTGGAAAGGAATGCTCCTTTGGAGTTCAGTCGGTAACCGTTTTAACAATTTTGAATAACAGGGGTAGTAGTAGCAATCTTATGTATTTCAGTGTCATCATTATCCTTATCCTGGAACATGTACCCTGTCGTTGGTGTCAAATTCCTTCTGCCTACGTTTACACATTTGTAATGCACACTTATATGCGTTTGTATTTGTACAAACACGACTGTTGGATTTTCAACGGATTTATAAGAGAGGAAGCAACAAGTGTTCTCCTTTCATTCATCTTCTTTCCCCTACGTTATTTATTTCGGAAAATAACTTTTTAACAAAGATGCTAACAAAGATGTTTGACGTTACAAAAATTCACTTACACAACATATAACAACCTCATTCACAGAATGTTAAATTTAAATACAAACTAAGCAAACGAAAGAATAAAAACCTACCTATTTAATATTATTAAGTAATTGTTTGGTCTGTGGGTTTTTCTTCACTCTTCTATATCCATTCAGTACTACTGCCAAGATCTCAATTCACATTGCAATGATTACTACAATATGGACAAAGACTCAAACAGAATTATGAATGTGAACTGCTGTAAGGTCTAGCAAAAAATTAACTTTGAAAAAATCAAAAAAATGTTAACAAGGATAAAACCATCGGGGAGGGAGGACTTCAAAAAAATGATTTAAAAAAGTAAAAATACATCATCTAGTTATGCAGTGTATTACTGCCTGTACTACAGTATTAAATTACCAATGATATTCCTGTATTATACCATTACCAATAATAGAATAGAACAAAACAAAACTATGTAATATTATTAAAAGCATCTCTCAAACAAGCATTTTTTATCCCAATGCAACAATGCTGAAGA
>JAQGAA010001345.1:0-16039 GCA_034696425.1 Isotoma viridis | reverse complement strand
GTAATTTTTTTCTTGATTTTTTGGCATATAGTAGATCAAAACCCCAGCGTTACAACGTAAGCCCTCGCATTGTTAGTTTGTTGGTTGGTAGTTGGAAGTCAAATAGTGGTACGGATGTGCAAAGGCGGAGGGGAAAGTCCTACTGTACTTACTGCCACTTGCTCTGTAGTGGATTTCTCTTATGTAATTTAATGTAATTATGCGTTTTAGGACCATCTGCCCCACCACAAAATCTTTTAGCAAAGATGATAAACACTACTACAGTTTCTGTTCGATGGTCACCACCAGTTCTACAGCAACGCAATGGGGTTCTTACAATATACAGGGTAAGTCCACTCTTACTCATTCCTGATTTCTCAACTCCCTTATGAATTTGTATGCATGCATTATTTTTATGATGATACGACTTTCCCCATAAAAACTTTAGTCGTTGCTTTCTCTTTGTACTTATTTCGTAAAGATATTGTAC
Source organism: Isotoma viridis (assembly GCA_034696425.1). Lineage (NCBI taxonomy): Eukaryota > Metazoa > Arthropoda > Collembola > Entomobryomorpha > Isotomidae > Isotoma > Isotoma viridis. Next base: position 15,570 of record JAQGAA010001345.1, on the reverse strand, counting down.
TATAAATGGAACTGAGTTACGAAAATGTTTCAATACCATTGCAAAGAGTCAATACTTAGCATGCTTATATTAAGATACTATAGTACAATACGACCTAAATTGCTGAAGCTGAACAATAGTGAAAGTATCAATGAGGGAGGAAGTACTTATACATTGTGTGCTTTTCCTTTTTCTTGTGTTTTAACGCGTACAATAATATCGGCATCCTCCTGATGACAATACGAATACGAAATCCCCTTCGAAACACTTCGTTTAGATGTGTCTCTTCAGTTAAATTAGAGAAATACAGTGATCCACATCCATAAGCACTTTCCCCCTCTTTCACTTCATATTCAGTAGAATGTTACACGCAATACTCTTCAACTACCACCCCCACTACCTCACTACTACTACTACAAAACTAAGCCTACTATATTTCCATTATTGTTAATCAATGAAGAGTAGTAGCAGTACCACTACTTGAATTTTGAAAAGGTTCATCCCCTTAGTTTTACAAATTTAGCTGAGACTTATACATATCTAATGCAAGATGCATCTTCTGGCTTTCATTTTCATCCTACGTGGATTTTCTTCTAAACCTACAATTTAATTTAATTCTTTATGCGGGTCTGGGTCTGACTTGCTTTTTGTAAAAAATTCTAAATTCATTGTGAAATTCTTAAACTGAAAATCGTTGTGGTTTGGATGTGAATATCTGATTCGACTTGAAACGGTAGCATATAAGATATTTATACCTTATACTGCCGTTTTCTTTGAGGTTAGACTATTTTTATTAAAATAAAAAGGAAAAGTAGAAGTACCACTTGGGTGCAGCTAAGAGTCAAGTCATTGCAATGGAAGTAAAATGTAAAGTATATTGTTCCTCTTGAATTGAATGAAAACGGGTTGCTAATTTTTCTCACAGATCAACAAATTATATATTTTTTTCTTTTCTTTGAAAATAAGCTGAAATACTTGAAAGCTTTTGAGATGTGGCTATGAGTTTTGAAGTCAGAGGCACTGCTTATTATCAAATACAATTCAAGGAAAAGAAAGCCAGCAATCTAATGCAGCAATAGGAATGTCTTAACAAGACTGAATAAATTGGCTTGGGTTTGGCTAGTTTTTCTCTTGAGTCTTGAGTTGACTTGACTGCCGGTGCTGGTAGTACAAGAATATAAAATGAGCCACATGAATTTGAAGTCAGCATTTTATAAGTTGAAAGAAAGGAAGTAAAAGTTAAGAGAGATAGAGAGAGGCTCGTAGAGAAAGGGAATGAGAAAATCGATTGGAAGCCAATGAAAAATTTAATAGAAGCAGGAAGTGTCTTGCCGTATGTATTTTGCAACAGACTAATATAATGTGTTACTTGGTAGTAGGGGATGGGGGTGGTAGTGGTGGTTGGAAGTTGAAGTTTTGAAGGGAGAAGGTTCAACATGAGCAAGTAGTTGTAGTAGTTTTGCAGTAGTATTATTGCATGAAACATGCTATGGCACATCGTTTCGTAAAGTTTTAGATGTGGCATTTCCAGTTAAACTTTGACGGCCAAGGAGAAAGTGCGTAAAGTTTTATGTGGTGGTTGGATTTGTCCATTTGGACGTATGGATGGTTGTATGGTTGATTGAACACAGTAAGGACAATGGGTCATACTACTGCCCAGTATCATCATGTGTTGCTGACCACTGTGTTAGTACAAAGTATGTATAGTTGGAGAGTATTATTTGCAGTTTGCAGATGTCTGTAGAGTTAGGTTTAGTGTGTAAGCAATAACTGTATAAATGATGACCATGGAGTGTCCTGTCTTGCGGCAGCCGACACTTGTAAAGATAGTTATAAAGGAAGATAGATAGATTCCTGTCCAGCAAACAGAATTAGAGTGTGAATCATCCAAATTTAATGCCTCTTTGGTTGATGACTTTCACAGGTGGAGGTTCTAGGGAACGATTCTAGGAAGCATGCTGAGGAGGACTTACCAGCAAATATTTCATCTATTGTTCTGAATAACTTGACATTGGGCCGTACTTATTTTGTTCGGGTGTCTGCCTCCACTTCCGTTGGCTTTGGACCCTTTAGTCAACCAATTGAGATGACGATGGACCCTGTATTACTGGATCCGAGGACACAACACGATGGTGTCACTGCTGAAGATGGAGCGTCACAAATTTTCAAGGAAGTGTGGTTCATCATCCTCATGGGGTGCCTAGGTTTCGTCTTGCTCCTCCTAGTTGTCATTATCCTTTACAGCAGGCGAAAATCCCACGGAAAGAAAGACCATATTTCAAGTAAGAATCATTATCATCAGTTATTCCTCCTTTTCATTGTTTCATTCCATTATGGCCAGTCATGCATTAAGAAGTTCATATTGCTCTTTGATAACAGAAACAAAGTCTTCCAGTAATAAGATCAAAAGCCGCTTATGGTTAAGAAAAACTACAGAGAAATATTAAAGCTCTTGCATTTTCTTCCTACATTTCTTTGAAAACTTTATTTTGTTTGATGAAACCCTGATATTACAATAACTTTTTTAATTTCCTGGTGAGCTATGAACTCCTTTCTATTTCAAATTTTCATTCATTATGTCATCTAGAACCATTATCCGATTGTCTACTTTAGCTTCCCTAATTTCCCACGTTGAAAATGTAGATAATTAAGTTCCTTGTAAATAGCTACTCATTATGCATGCTTCGATGAGACAAATTAAAGAACAGGAACTCAGGATATTATTAAAGTTCCAAATGAAAGGATTGGAATGTAAAAATAAAAAAGTGTGACAACGTTGATAGATAAATATTGTATTGTTTGTCTTTAGGTGTTGTAGTAGCTCCACACAACGACTCTCAGTTTGTGAGTGGAAAACAAAGTTTATGGATTGACCAGCGATGGAGACCTACCGATACCAGTGATAAAGACTCTAATCGATCAGAAGCCAAACTATTGACAAATCATCATCATTTAATGAATGGGGAACTCGGTGAAACTACAGATTATGCTGAAGTTGACCCTCACAATCTTACCACATTCTACAACAATAGTAATAAAGGGCTGATGCACCCTCAATTTCTTCATCAGCTACAACAGCAACAACAGCAAGATCTCACTCCTTATGCAACAACGACTTTGATACAGCAACGAAGGCCTAATTATGTAAGTTCTAGGTTCTATAATGCTATCATCTCATCTTTTGTAACTTTAATGACTATGAGCATTAAAATGTATAAGCTTATATACAGTTGAATCAGCAATGAAATAGCTTGTTCAATGCCTGAAGAGAGTTAAAAGGATTTTGATGTTAAGATTAAAGCAAAAATACCAAAGCGTATAAAAAGTTATCTATTCAATACTAACTAAGAAAGGCTTTTCATTTTATTTTTTATGTGACCACTTGGAATGGATGCAGGACCCACTGCCAAGTAATCCAGTCTCTCTAGCTAAAAATATGCTAAATGAAAGTCGAGATTCAGATCAATTTAGTTCTGGTAAGGAAGTTTGCTTTTAGATTATGGCCTGAAATCTGCATGTAAATGGGCTAATTTAAAACATTCTTTGATTTAATTTAGGTCGCTCGAAACTTTCAATGGGTTCGAATAATTTCAACAAATTCAAGTCAACTCACGCATCCCCATCTCCTTCACCATCAGCACCGTTAAAAATGGTATGTAGTTAAAACCCAAATAGAACTGCAGAGATCTGCCAATGAATGCTTTTGTAATTAATTTGTAATAAAATATAACGAAGGCTAATGCAATATTCTTGTATGTGTTACAGCTCCCAATGTCTGCCAGAATGGGAAACTACCCAAGTCCAGGACCCAATCGATCTCATTTAGTTCCAATGGAACAACAGCCATTATCTGCTCTTCATCATCCTTATCATAATGCTCATCATATTAATGAAAATTTATACCATATCGGGGAAATCTTCAGTCCCAACAAGTCAGCTTCTGTGACAAATGGATTGTCTGAAGCTGTATACCAATGTGGTGACCCAGAAGACAGTAATTTTCTTCCTCAGCAAACCATGTGTCCTCTAATTGACAGAGAAATCCAGTCTTCCCTTCCGAGTCTCGCTTCTGACTCTACCTCATGCAATTTATATGCTGAGGCTGAAGATGTGATTCCCAATTTAGGAAATAACTATTTTAGTGGGCATAGTAGTGGTAGTGGTGGAAATAGTGGAAGTAGTAATCTAAATGGCAATCCTGGTGGGCCAAGACCCACGAAGAATTCTCGGTCAACCTCACCTGCTTACAGTAGTGATAGCTTTAATAGTGGAAAGTCAGGTAACAAGAGACTGTATAATAAAGGAAACAAAAAGAAGTTCGACAATTCATGTAAATCTCTTGAACGACGCCACCTAGCTCCTTTATTACCTGGAAGAACTGGTACGTAATGATTTTACTATCATAATAAGGAATTAGGTACTGTGAAATCTTAATTACCCCTTATCTTTAAGAGCACATTTGAACTTTTCATGCGAGAAAGTCATTTCAAGTCATAAATTTACAAATTAATTTGCCATAATTTTCTGAGTAATTTTTCTAATGTGAGCAATTCCCATAATTTATTTAGTTGATGGGTTCATACAGCATCAAATTTTCCTTGAAAGATAAGAGTGAAAGTTTTTAATACGACACGAACCGTTCCACAGTTGTTCTGAGGGCTTGCGTTTGGAGAAAGCTTTTTCTGCCACGACTTCTCGAGTCTCTCTGGCAAACTTTACTGCCTAAGAGATAAAATGTTGGGTTTTCAACCCCTAGGTGTCTCACACTGATAACTTGGAGAGCGTTGACTTTGTCACAGAGTCGTTCTATTTGTCCCAGTGTAGGAAAGCTTTCTCCAGTCGAAGTCCTACAGTCCTACTAATAAATGAAACGACGAAAGTATACTACCGTCTTAAAAATATTCTTGAATTTTTCTTGATTTCAGATGAATCTGCATATTCCAAACCTACATATCCAGAATTGAATGGTTTTCAGAAGCTAGCCAGATTCCCACGACCGACAGTATCACAGACCCAATTGGACAACGAGTATCCTGACTGGCAACAGGACTGTTCAGCAGCCAGACTCCCTAAATCATTAAAGGAGTCAAATGCATGACAGTTATATGAAATGACTTCCACAGGCATGACTGGATCACCGCAATTATCATCAGTCTACAATGATAATGTTTGTGTGAGTTATGACGATTATGGCCATGAATTAATATGGAGTGCCCCAGTGGCCACAAATAGCACTGCCAATCTCGTTTCGTTTTCTACTTTTGTTACAACCTCTCCTCAAAATATCACTGTTCCAACTGGTACAATGATAATGAATGAGACTGACTTTGATGATCATGGAAGTAGAGGCCAAAATCCTACTGGCTCCAAAAACCAGAGGACATTATTGATGCAATCATCGGGTTGGATTTGACAACAACGTGACCCAAATAGAACCGATATGTAAGAATTTGTTAGCCAACTCTTTTGGACGAAAGACATTTTTTGTCAGGATTCGGCCTAGAAGTATTATTATGACTCAGCTATCGGTGATTGCAAACAAAAATGGAATAAGCCTCAAGAAATAGTTTTAGAGAGAAAGTGCATCTTCTTCTCCAAACCAATTGCCAACAAGTTCAACTCATCAAACTGAAGTCCAAGTTTTTCCATCTCTGTCTTCGTCTCTACGGAATCTTCTTTTTATAAAAGGCCAACTTTATCTAGTCTCAGAAACAATAAAATTAAGCAAAGCAATTTAGCTAATGAAATGAAAAGTATGTAAATATTTACAAGAAACTTTGCTTTGATGATTATGCTGATGAAATTTCTCCAAGTTGCTTCTATACTATGACATTTTTGAAGACTTGACTGTTAAAAACTATTATATTTACATAAGTACAACTACATCTTAAGAAGTATAGCAAAGTACTCATCATACCATATAGAAGAGCTCGGTACGCTTTCATACTTTATACTTTTCAAGTGGTTCGCTATTTGTTTCTCTCCTATCGTTACATATACTAATAAATAAACTTATTCTTTTAGACTCAATGAACTTAAGATACATAATTTTCTCATACTTTCATTAATTAATTTATATTGTACTTCCTTAAAGTTTAACTCATTTACCCTGTGAGTTGTCTATAGTAAAATTGAGTTGCTATCTTCTGAAACATTGTTTGCTACGCATATCAATTAGAAATAAAAATACAGAATGTTGTTTATAATATCACGTTAGTAAACCTCTGTCGCAGTGTGATTTTCGCTTCTGGTGTAATCAATAAAATAGTAGTTTGTAATCAAAGAAACAAACTAAGTCACAAATATTAAGGCATTTTTATTCGATAAAAATGCACCACCTTTTGTTTCAGTTGGATAAAGTATTTCACTGAAACATGTAGGTTGTAGATCTTTTTTATAATTTGTAATAATGCATTGTAAAGGCCTGCCAAGGGTATGTGTTTTGAAACTGTAACTAGTAGAATTGTATGTAAGAATATAATTGTATTTAAACCTTCTGTGTATATAACATTTCATAGATGTTATGTTTAATTATATCAGAAGGGCACTTAAATGTCTTAAGTAAGTATTAAGTCGTTACATAAATGATATTGTACCGTTTTGTATTTCGAATGTAGCGTTGCATTTTCGAATTGTAATTATAAAATATTATAGCTCTATTATATTAATTAATAAATTACAGTCGCATTTGTTAAAGTATTGCACACGGGATGAGTCTTGTTATTTTCTTTAAATCATTCATTCAAAAATTATTCAGCAGAACAAACAACAACCCAAATAGTATTTTTGCGGAGGATTTACCAAATAAATTGCAATGTCAGACTTGACGTTCACTTCGTGTGTTTCATGACTAACAGTTTTTCAATACTGTGCGTGGGCATTTTCTTACAATAATACAAAAAGCTATGACATGACACGAGATGAGATTATACTTTGGGAATCTTATACCTCTAAGGATAACCAGTAAGGAGAAAAGTAAGAATAAGTAGAAAGCTCTTGAGTATGTAAGTAGTAAGATAGTTTAGGAAACACATCTCGGAAGTACACACAATAGTATCACGGTTTCTTTCATTCAGGATTTGTACAGTAGTAATGGTGGGTGAGGCTTCTTAAAACATGATAATAACGCTGGGTATAAGAAATATAGAATATGCCTACTTAAATTGTTGTATGCAGAATAGAGTTATTATTATTATATTACTTTCTTAAAGCTTTGAAAGAAGATATTGGTGTGAAGGTTATATCTATCATCGTAAAAGCTTGAGGGTTGAGGGCATTAAAATCTTCAAGAATCAAATCACACTTGTTCCTCAGCTAAGCTCCAATCTTCTCTCTGTGAATATCCTTTTTCTTGCAAAGTAGAAAGTCTCAAGTAGCTCAGTCAGATACTTTTACTACCAAATCCATCCACAAAAACACTCATTCTGTCTTCACCACATTTTGCACTTTTTATTCTCGTTTCTGTTGCAAGAACTTATATAGCTGCGTGTAATACTATTTATTACTATTACTAATATTATTAAAGCTACAAAGAGATAGGTGGGATGTATGTGTTTATGCTTAATTCTTATGATCCTTTCTTGTTTTTTTGAGTGGAATTCTTCTTATTTTTGGAACTAAAGGAGATAAGCTCTGAAATGTAAAGTAGTCTGTCGCTAAAACAAACATTTAGGTATTTTGTTTTATGTAAATTATTCTGAATGCATTAGAATACAAAGAAAGTAAATCAAATGTTTTATACAAGTGGGTTACTAAACTGTATATTTCAGAGAAATGTTATGTCATATTCCAAAGAAGTCTAAAACTTTTCGGCACTCGCTGACCTTTGATTGTTTATTCGAATTAGATATCATTTTATGCGTATTTGCAAGCAGTTTTTGAACTACGTTTTAGATAAGAACGTGATTCGTGTTATTTCGTATCATATAAGCTATTTATTTTGTGCATCCTCACCATGTTCATTATGTGGTATTTGCTTTTCTTGAGCAATCTGTCAAGAAATAAAACTTTATGCTTGATGTATGTATCGTGTCAGTACCATTTGCAGCACTGCAGCTGAAAAAACGTAAATGAAAAAATGCTTGACGTGATTAGGTCATGCAATGGTAAGAGTTTAAGTGTTACACAATAAAATGAAGACATTCTATTTTATTATATGGAAGACGAACATTCAAGTAATTTCAGTTGAAGAAATTGCATGAAAAAGATGAATGGGCACTCTCACACGCTTCCTGTCCACTCGGATTGTAAGTCAGATAAGCTTAGGATGGTGTCACTTGTCTGACGTAACAAAAGCTGGTGCGATACTCAAACGAGTACGAGCAACCCTTCTTGAGAGATAAGATCGTCAGCAAAAAGTACAATCTCAGCCACATTTTTAGATGTCATGATGCACCATCCCCAGATTGTTAAAAAGGATAAAAGAAAGATGATTAGTACTTCTTCTTTAGTCTCTAAGTGGAGGAAGACCTGAATAAAATAGAAGTTTTCGGAAACAGTTAAGCAAACAGAATTAAGTAGTAAATGGGAACGTTGCTGAAAGGGGTACGTTTTCAAACTTGTGGTAATACTCGGGCCTATCAATAAGGGAGGGGGGATAGGGAGAAACCTTAATGGTACCTATAACACAAGCATTGGTGTATTTATGTCTGATATTATTTTGACGAGGGTTTATAAGTAACTCTATGAAGTGTAGGTAAGCAGAGTAAAAGGACGGAATGAGAAAAGGGTGAAAGTCGTGAAAGACTCAATTTGTTCATCATTCCTCGGGTTATTCGAAATGTCTCGTCTATGATGGTCCTTGTGAAGCTCTTCAGATGGTTGTTCTTTCACAAGAAGAGAAGAGGTTGAAGATGAAGCAGAAGTAGAGGATAAAATACCGACAAAACGATAGGTCTAAGAATGCTGATGGTAATAGATGGAGAGGAGTGACGGTGGTGCTATAATATTCTTCTTATGGTGCGACCAAAGTTCTTTCCGACGTCGGGATGGTGCACCCTTACTCTCACTCACCCACTCACTTACCCACTCAGAGATCATGTGTTTGCTCAATACCAACACTTTTAAGAGGCTCTAATGCTCTGCTAACTGATATCTGAGATGAAATTAAAAGCTGGAAGCAGAGAAAGAGAGAAAACAGGAGCTAAAATGTAACAAATTTTCTCCAAACATCTTATGCCAGGCCATGAAATATGGATTTTGGGCTCTCTTGAACTTTCTCCTTTTTCTACTTTGCCCCTTCATTCCGGCCGTTGTTGCTATCATATTCCATCACCGTTAGATACAACCACCCTGTTCGTTGTCTGCTTTTAGTAGTTACTGTCTAAATATAACTGGCTTGTTTTCTGATTTAATCGCCCCACAGAAGTAACCACAACCATGTTTAGGTTACACAGTATAGGTCATCTGCAGAAGAGTAAAATATAAACGAAAGTTGTGCATGTTAGAAAGTTTGATAAAGTGAGTTCAAATTTTTAGTGCAATTTTATTTTGTAATGTTTAATTTTTTCTTTGTTTTGAAAACAAAACTAGAATGCAAACATATTAATTTAACGGCGGGTTAAATAATTGTTTTATCATGAATGAATATTTGTGTAAGTCTAACATTTTAAACATGTATAAGTGGATGTTTTTAATTGTGGAAATCCTATTCTGCCCTGTAATTGAGTTGTCACCTTGAAAAAACTAGTAAATAGCACATGTTTCCTTTTATTCTCAGGGAATACAATGAGCCAAAATAGATTACAATTCTGTATTTAATATGAAAACAACTTTCACACGTATCAATTGTGTACAAAGTACATCGAATTGGTAAAACCATACTGTAGAAAACCCCATTACTACGTATTGATTAAAATTTCATGATGTTTCCTTTGAGATAGCTACTCACGCACAAAGGAAACTCATTTTGGCCACTGCAATTTTAATCATTTGACCCAAACCTTAAAACGCATATCGAAATTCGACCAAACAAACATTGCATTACAATTCTAGAATGTTTTCTCACCCAAAGTACTGTATGAAACTACCTAACATACATTGGGGACAATGGGGTAGAAATAGAAACTGTTACATTTATACTTAACTTGACAATTCATTTTGATGGAGCAGCTGTCATCCCCTTGTAATTGGTATAAGAAATGTTTTCCTTTAAAAACTTTAGCATCTTCATGCAATATTTTGCCAAATATAGAAACAAATAGAAACACACATTATCCCAACAGCTTACACGAAAGATAATTCAAAATAATACATTAACTATTATAATTACACATTGAGCATGAGCTTCAATTCTATTCGTCATCCAACGTCAGTACAGTAAAAAAAAAACCTGGAAAAGAATGTTTAACATGCAACAGCAAAAACAACTGCAGTGCAGTCAACATAACTCAGGGTCAATCAGGAGGTCATCTTATACACAAGTAATTTGTTAAAGCCTTAAAGAAGACTTAAATATATATTTATTTATGCAATTTTTCACTTTCTCTTTTATGGCAAATAGCAATACCAAAACCACACTAACAACTAAGTCAAGTCAGCAAAATAGTTAGGCTCGGCTTGAATAATATTACGTAATACTTCTGTTTAAAAGGTAGCACACTACAACAGTATCCTATCAGAACGAAGAGGCAAAAAAGTTCAGGAAAAGAAGCATTAGAGATGATGGGATATGATATGATCTGCTAAAACAAAAAAAGTAAAAGGATGAGAAGGATCACTAACGGAGAGGTAATATGCTTTTAAGTCAACCAAGAGAGCCTCAAGTCAAATTCTCTAATGGGCCATATGTCGTTTCGTTACATCCAATTTTGGGAAAGACATTTCACTTCCTCCTCCTTTCTTTTTCCCTCACATTATCTTTCTATCTACTTTTTACTTTCTATTTGTCTCTAAAGAGAATATATACTTTCACATTTGTACCTCCCTATATAGTCCTTGTACCTGTGTTATTTTTCAGAAAATAAAAAACACTTTTATACTTTCTAACAAATAAAAAAGCTAAAACGTGTAGTTTGGTATGCAAGCATTGCATATCATCATCTAACGGCTACCTCGACTACATCAGCCTAACATACCTAACCTATCATCGTTATTCTAAAATTCGACTTTCACTCTTAGGAGTTCACCGAAGTGCTGTTACTACTACATACTCTATAATGTTTACAATTTCCAAGAATCATAACCTAGCTACCAGCAAACCAGCCATGATACTTTTTGCCTTTTACTTTCTGGCATTGTAACTATCTAAAAGCTCAAGTCATTACACACAACACTTAGAAGAATAGTTACCTCTGGAACAACGGGTATGACAAAGTAATATGTACGACGAGCTATACCAGTACAACTGTCAAATGTACAAGTACGTTCCGTTGTATTACTTTTATATCATTGCCGTAACATGAGGAAAAAGCAGAGAGGGAAAGCAAAGGGTAAGTTGTACTAATAATGTGAGTATCCAAGGAAGTACTACTGGTAGGGATATTATTAAGTCTTGTTCTTGTGTTGTAACTCAAAACCTTGTCATCCCGTGAATTTTTAAATTCATGCAAAAAGCCTGACAAGATCCACATAAACGTAAGTACTACAGAGTTAGACACTCAAGATATGTCACAGATCATTCTGGAATACAGTACGCTTGGGAAATGTTTTATTGCCTGGGAAAAGAGTAGTCAGTACTTGTAGTAGTAGTAGAGAAGCAAGTAATGTGTACTCTTTATAAGAAAACATTCATTCTCTATATCTTAAAAGTTGTACTTTCACTAGGCACCAGTTATAATAGTAAAGTCAGAAATTGTCAATTCTTACTTTGCATTTTCTAACTCTCATCCCTTCTGACTACTTTTACGTTTCATAAATACACAAGTAAATAAGACAGAACAGGGAAACTCCACTCTCTTTCTCTATTGCTCAAGGATATTACTTTGGATTAGTGGAGAAAGCATCACGAGTAACTACTGTTACTCAAATGATGTTCTTACTATTTACTATTGTTGGTTATTTGGTGTAGAGGAATGTTCAGTTGAGTGTTGTCTGATGGGGTTTGAGACTGGCTATGGGATGCCACAAAGTATCCATATATAGTCATACTCTTTTCAGTTGCTTGTACATTTTTGAACAAAAATTATTATATTCCACACATACACACACACACAAGATAATGCATAGAAACTTGCAGCACCTAAATAGCATCTCGATCTACCATATCATATGACGACAATCACATAATATACACTGGTATTCATTGGTTTGGTATATATACCAAAGCCACAGAGTTCCAGTTGTACTAGTTCGTCTTACAAATTGTTTTGCCCCGAATCTACTCCATTAGAAAAGTTATTCGGACCACATAACTCACCCTAATATAGCCCTATTATGTTTTCCGGTTTTCAGTCCAGTCTTAATAAATTTAGAGAATCTCTGCGAATCAACCCATTAGTTTCGGATCTAAAAAGACGAAAACATCCATTCTAACCTATTTACTAGCTCTATTCAATTCTGTATACCCTTGTGGAGCAGCAACGGGGAAAAACCACCCTTTCAACTATATATACGTGCACACTTTTTATCTTTCTTCAGTTTCTTTCTTCCTTTACAATAGAATGGTAAAATGATAACCAAATGATGATGATAACTGTGATCCTTAATACAATGAAATAGATTCTTAATGCCTTTTTCTTTAGATTATCTTAAAAATAGTTAGACACATGATACAGAAACTGATCCACCCACAAACCTTTGTTTGATTGTAAAAGAAAGGGTTGTAAAAGTACTTGGTATTCCACGTGTATATACTAAACATGATATGCATATATATACTCTTAAGTAATAAAAATCCTTCTCTCTGACTAGATAATGGTATTTATGCATCTATTAAAGAGCAAGCTTGCATTGTGTCCCATTGTTGATTATTCTCCTTATTCTCCCAGTCGGAAGTGTACATGGACAAGAAGACTTAGGAAAAGGGCGGAAATGAAAAGCAGACTTTCTCTTTCAGTTTTCAAACTTGTTAAAGCTTTGACTTTGTTCATCTAGCTAAGTTCCAGCCAGTTTAGTGTGATACTTGGGCAAAAACCTTTTTCTAACTATAGGAGACCTTGTGTATGCAAGTATACATCTTGACTTCAAACAACCAACCCAGTCACCAGTCTTCTAAGCTCATATTGACACAATGTTTACTTAGGAGTCACCAGTCTCCTCTCCTTTCTCCTTCAACATAGTTTGAGAAGAAATCTCACTAAAATTCAAATTTACATTGATACTGTCTTTATATCTTGCAAATGAAGACGTTATGGATAAACACGTATCTCACAATTATCTATATTATTAAAACATCCTTGAATCGTCGACACACACAGATACTCTCCGTCTCAAATTTAGAGACTGTCTGGTCTGCATAAACTCCCCCGTGTCCATTAACCAAGAGATCATTTGTATTCATGTATTTTGTAACAAAAGTATTTGATTATGAGGATGCTCAATGGAGTATAAAAATGCATGACTTTCTCCATGAACAGTATTTTACAATTTTTACGCTTATGCCTTGAATACTACTACCAGCTCCACACCAACCTAACTCTGTATTATTATTACTTACTTGAACTGTTAGTCTGAAAAATAGAGCTTCATATGCATACTTACCCAACATACCTACTCTTGGCCAGATACCATTTGTTATTTTCTAGTGAAAAGAAAGTTAGAAAGAAATCCTCGAGAAAATCGGATACATATCTTACACTTACTTACAAGCGCACTACACAATACATACGTAGAATAATGCACTCTCTTCACTTTACTCATATTCATATTCACAATATTATCATCATAGTGATCATAGTAATAATATTCATACAGGACGATCTGAGTAAGTATTAATATCAGATGGCGAGTAGAAAAAGAAAGTGAATTGGGGATGCACAAAGCAAGTAGCAAAGCAAGTAAGTACAGCTATTATTACGTATTCACATTTCCCAACCTTTTACATACTTTGTTTCCCTCATAATATCATTCATGTCTCTTGCCACTGTTCTTGAATATATTACTCGCATTACACACTCATATATATACAACCTTCTTTAACTTTCTCTTTTAAGACGTGGTGGAAAAATTTCATACTTAAGACTGTATATTGTATTGTATTTTCCATTGGATACACCACTTTACATGGCATTCTGAAATTTTTATAGTTTTACTTTCACCATATAAAAAGAAGCTTGGTAGTGAGAGTCTCAACCAAAACCAAGTTAGATCTCCTTCACTTTTCATACCTACAAAACTACAACAACCTTTACATGATATTATTATGATATAATCTGATGGTATTGTAATATGTAAGAGTGGTAGTAGTACCAGTAGTGATGGTCATATGGTATGGCTACTACTGGAGAGAAGAACTCGGTACTTGCATCCTTATATCAATTCTTAGCTATTCGTTTTATTTTATTCCTTTTTTAGGGACAAAGTGGTAGAGAGATGTGTAATAGGACGGCGGCCCTCAAAATTCGCAAGGGACACTATTGTACATATACTACTACTACCCTTTGCATTTGAGGGTACTGTTGTTCTAGATATTAAAATAATGTGAAGAGTGAGAGGAAAAGGATGAGGCATTGGGAGAGTGCATAGCAAGCATAATGTGGCATCATATAGAGAAACCGATTTCACTCTAGCATCCAACTATCGTGTATGAAAGCTTGACATTAATCATAACTTAGAAGCCCTCCTTTTCATCATATAAATCATATCTTTTGTTTCGTTTCCATCTCCCATGACTTCACTTACTGGGGAGATAAATATAGTTCAGTCAGATACACTGTGATCATCATGATGGCTTTCTCCGTCTTTTCTCTCTGTAAAATGATATGGGATGAGAAATTCACTGAGGTTATGATATAGATAGAAAAGGAATGTATTAAAAGTACTCAATAGTAAGTGTATAGGGAATGACACTGTCGTGTATCATACTCAAAGTATGTGTCATTTTGGTACATTGGAGAGCTGAAATAATACGATGTAATCCCTCGTCTGGACTGCGGAATTTTGGACGGAATTACTCTTTTATGAACCTTGTATACATATGTAATTTAAAACTTGAAGATTTTTTTGATACTGAAGTTTTTCACAATATTTTTGAAAAATATTCCTGTATGTATAATTAATAATGAACAGTGATGGTGCTGTATAAACATGCATCATTACAATAACTAATATTCAAGGCACTAAATGAAGGAATAATGTCATGTGGTCGTGACATAATATTGCAATTAAAAAAGGCCAGGTGATAAAAGTTCATTTTTCCTGCATGATTCGCATGATTGTATATTTGTATATATACAGCTTAACTTTACATCAATGTACAGAGTAAATATAAGTAAGAGAACGATTATTCAATGTTTTTTTCTGCAATAATTATGTACCCCTTAAGCTTTAAGTTTTTATAAGCACTGTTTATACAATCCACCATGTGTATTCTAAATATTTAAGTAGATTTCATGGAAGCATGAATATGATATAGAAATTTTGTTTCCACTTTGATCCCAGTTTATTAAGCATTTGCTTTCCTGTTAACATGAATAATTTACAAATATAATAATG
>JAQGAA010001344.1:0-16047 GCA_034696425.1 Isotoma viridis | reverse complement strand
TAATGAGCTGAGGCCAAGGATTTTTATCTGTTTTTGGATTTTTTTGTTTTTTTGATTTTTGATTTGTTTTTGTTGTTTGTGTACTTTGTACTTTGTTTGTCGTTTGGGTTTATTTAGTTCATTGTTGTTCATTGTGCATTGTTTGTGGTTTGACAGTTTGAAGTTTCAATTCATTACATTACAAAACATGAGCAGGAACGTTATATAACATTTCACATTTAAAATTTTAAACGCTTTACACTTTACTTTATGACGTTTATGAATTCAAAATTACGTACAACATACAACATATGTATGTATGTAAATTGTTGAGACTTCAGACTTGGACTGATTAAATAGAACGACGCTTGACCTTGGCCACCTTGAATTGAGACTAGTTGGGTGTAGGGGGTTTATGGAACAACTAACGCTTCACACTTGACTTGACAATTAGATATACAGTCAACAGTTAAGTCGGCTATAGACTGGAGTGTAGTCAGGGCTGTCAGGGACAGGTTGATTGATTGTGGATTGATACACGCACAGTCACGCACTTCTTGGCTTTAATAATTGTAATTGATAGTAAATTTATTTTTAACATACTTTTTACAAATTACAGGAGGGAAAATTAGTGTACGGGATGTTGTTCTCACTGAGGTCATTCTTAGACAAAATATCCCCTTTGGACATGAAGGACAACTCATTTGTTTATAGAACTACCAAGTACAAAATGAACTACTGGGAGTCACCCACAGGAGTCAAGTTTGTAATGAATACGGATCTTAATGCTGTTAGCATTAAAGAATTGCTCCGTATGATTTATCAGCAGGCAAGTTTCTGAGTTAATTGTTTTTAAATTATATTAAGACAAGGTATGCAGATGTTAATGTTGTGAACTCAAGATAAAAGAGTAGAATGGGGATTTGGGGACAGAATTAAATTGACCGAATAGGGAGTATACGGAATATAAGTTTTCTAACTTATAGAGCAGTCCGATTATTTTCAATTCACAATTATTAATTAGAAATCAACATAATATAGGCCGAATAGGTCATTTCCATTCTTAAAAGTAACATAAGCGTTTAAATCTTTGAATTTCAAACAATAATTGTACCTGACAAATATGTATAGTGTGCAGTCTGTGGGTATTAATAATGTAAAAATTATTTCCTTCACCTATGCTCTTTTATATATTTGTCACGAATTGAACTGGACAATGAAACAGTGAAACTAATTAAGTAGTTGTTAAATTAATACAAACTTTTTGTTTAATTTACATTGCATATCTTGAAGACATTAGTGGCCTTATTAATAGTATAATAGTTAATTTATGTGTCAATAAACCTGTAAACATAAAACATCAACACACGCGCTTGACCTAGATTATTTGTGTTTGTTTTGGACGTACTAATTTATGTTTTGATCTTATTTTCAGGTATTTGTCGAGTACGTGGTCAAGAATCCTGTTCTACCCGTCGGGGAATATATCGATAGTGAACTATTTGTTCAGAAACTAGACGAAGTAGTGAAGAACTCTTTAAGCTATACTTCAAAAACAGGCTAAGTATGAATAATGTGCAAAAAGGTTAAAATATAAAATAGGTAATGTTTAGGTTAAGGCTAAAATACCGTTCTATGTATGATCAATGATTGATGCTAATACAAGCGATAGAATCAATCGTTCTGTCAGTTCTGTGATACTGATAAACTACTGAACTTTACAAAGATTTTTAATTCGCAGAGCACTGCTCCAAGCGTTAATATTTATTTATTTGTTTTCATTTCATTAGTATAGTTTATATATTCTATGCAATTATTACATCAATAAGTGACTATGATAATCTCATCGTTATCCAGTAATAAGCTATCGAGCATAATAAACAATACTATCGCATGGTAATATATATATATCTATATGTTTTTCACCCATTGAATTTCAAATATTTAGTCTTTTCAAGCGTTTGTAATCCATTCGCAGTCTAGAGTGAGTCATTCATTTTAGGCAAAATATGCGGTTTGACTTTATACTTTTTTTACGGAGATAATATCAGAAAGCATTCGGTTTTCGAAAACTTTATCACATCAGCATTTTGTTTTTGTAATTGTAATGACATGGAACATGAAAAATATGCGCAAATTATACTTTCGCGTTTGTTGCATGATGAGAGAGAAATGATGGTGGTGGTGGGACATTGCTGTTGCATGATGTTTGTATGATGATATTAGCGCAAAGTTGTAATGTAAAATTTAAGGTACATTATTAAAATTGGGCTGTAATGTTACATACATAGTATGTTTCTCAGTTAAACTGACATACTGGCGTTTTCTGTATTATTTCGCAGGCTAAGTGTTATTCAAAAGGACTAAAAATCATTAAAAACAAATATTGAGGTATTGATAATATTATTTACATTCTGGAAGAAAACTATACTAGAGCTGAGGCTGGTAAAGAGCTATGTTTTGGCTTGACTTTGCTGAAAAATACCTTGATGCAACCAGAAAAGTCAGCACTGACTAGAACATATCCTGCTGGACAGGTTGACGTGTGCGATTGGGATTGATGTGAGCCAGATTTTGTCAATGAAGGAGACTTGACCATGCCAGCTCGCTGCTGTTTATCTGCTTCTTGTTCCTGTTTATTATCGATCTGCTTAACTATTAAATCAGGG
This sequence comes from Isotoma viridis, assembly GCA_034696425.1. Lineage (NCBI taxonomy): Eukaryota > Metazoa > Arthropoda > Collembola > Entomobryomorpha > Isotomidae > Isotoma > Isotoma viridis. The sequence goes on along the minus strand of JAQGAA010001344.1, from coordinate 13,399 downwards.
TCAGGAGCGAAAACGGCTGAGGTAACGACTGCATTGTGCGCTATGTAAATGAAACATAATCATGGTCCTATTAAGAAATTATTTTGATAGTGATAATAAAATTGTAAATCAATATTATTTGCAAGTTACCTTTGATTCCTTCCCAATATCCATTCCTATCTCTGCGAGCCGAAGAAAACTTAGAATAATCATGGTTAGTTTTCCAAATGTACACACATTGGTTCTCACTCCCACTGACAATGTACTTTCCATCATGACTAACAGTTCCTTTTATTTGGCTTGAAGAATTCGTAAACCCTTTGTATTTACAAGTTAAGCTTAAATCCCTCAAGTCATACATTCTGATGCGTGAATCATTAGAGGTGACAAGAATCTTATCTTCTCCTGGCATTGGTTCAATCCCAGTTATTTTTCTCCCCGAAAGTCTCTTTCTCTTATGGACAATTATTTGCGTATGGTACTTGAGCTGTTCCGTATGATAAAAAATACAACGACCATCGTATGTTCCAACTACAGCAAATTTTCCGTTCTGACAGAAGTTGGCAGCAGTAATTAGATTATTAGGCCCATTTACTTCATTCCATAATGCTACTTTCTTGTCCGGAATGTTCCAAAGTCGTAATTTACCATCCAAAGATCCACTTAAGAAATATCGGTCGTCCTATATTAAATAAAGAAAATTTTTTAGTGCCTAATAGACTTCTTTGTTACTAATATATTAGGTAAGGACCAAAATCCAGGGATCAATTGAATATGAAACATGAGAAATCGTTGATCTCAGACTTACTCTTGGATGAAAGGCGATAGCTGTGACAAAATCAATATGTTGGAAACAACATAGACATTCCCGTCTGGAAATGTGCCATAACCTAACTGTCCGGTCCATCGAGGAAGACAAAAGGAAGAAACTTTTAGACCATGCAATATCAAGTAAATCAGCAGTGTGTCCTGAATATACACAAAGTGGACGAGGAACAAATGGAGACTTTGGATCACTATTTTCGCTGTAAGCATAAAAAATATTTCATAATGCATTACATTTATTATAAAGAAGCTGGAAACATTATTTTCTTGATACTAACCAGGCTTGTATCATTTCTTCCGCTGAATGATGCGAATGTTGTGAAACAATAGACTCCTGACTTGGTGTAGGAGAAACCTTGTCTGATGTATTTTTAGTCCTCATATCTTGAAAATAAGGTAGATGATCTTTCAGAACCCATATTCGAATGATCTTATCTTGACCAGCAGTAGCAAGAAGTCTACCACAATTAGAAAACTTCATGCACCATACAGGACCTGAATGTTCTCCATAAAGATCTTGAACTTGTTGTAGTTGGTCAAAATCATAAGGACCTTTGTGACTGTGCGAGGCCTTCATTTTGACCAAAGGATCTGGGCCACCTCCAAGTAAAATTCCTTCGTTTGTATCAACGTCTTCTTTTACATGTCGTCTTTGTGTGAGTGATTTCGCCTTGTCTACCGTTTTCTTAACGGTTGACCCAAGAAATCGTCTAACTTGTGCGGTTTTCTTTCTAACTCCAGATGATTCGCCATCTTCTTGAGATGCTGCGGAAGATTTTTTAGAATCCATCGATTCTTCATCTGAATCTCGCTCTTTGTTGCGTTCACATGCATACTCGCTCGTTAACCTATTAAAAAAGACGTATGTAGATGAAACAATATTTAGTATAGGAAAATGGTTGTTAGAGTTCTTTACAAACATGAGTTTTTCCATAAGCAGTACCTCATAATGTGCAAAGACAGTGGGTTTATACATTTTGGAATTTTATCTTCTGCAATCGAAAGTGGGACTCGTTCTCCTGTATCCAAATTCAGTACCTGTATAACATCATAAACTACATGTGAAATCTCAGACAATTTCAAAGATTAGTACTGCATGCTAAATGAAAGTAAACTAGGTAAAGTATATGGGCAGGTTTGCGTGCTTCTAGTTCAGTATCTATGAAGCTGAGGTCTATACGACATGAATCAAAATATATTTAAATGCCTGGATATAATTAAATAGTGTATCGCTTTGGCTTATGATCATAGATACTGATCTTTGTTTTATTATTAATAAACTGAAATTGATATTTGCAAGACATTTAATAAAAATAGGCAATTAATTAATGGAGTGTATTGGATGGATGAAAAACTCTAAAGTGTTATAGCAATGTGCAAAATTGCAAAATAGGTATTTTGAATTTAGCTTTTCACTTCATAATTTAATCATTTTATTATTAATTTTAATTCTACGTCTACAGCCAGCAGGTATAAGTCAGGGTCAGGGATCAAGGTTTACGATTAGACATTAATTAGACATCAACTCTACGAGGTTCTAGATAAATGCAAATTGTAAATGATGTGCTGTTTTTGAATAATGATAAACCATAATATATGATAGTAGTACCGGATGAAAGTGTAAATCCAACGACTTTGGCCGCTATCAATGATAGACAAAGAAGGGGGTAGAGTTATCATCAAAATTATTATTACCAATATTTAAGGTGTAATTTATGCATTTTATAAACAACAGTGTCGTAACTATTTACCCAATTTGCCTAGAATGACGCTTCATAATTATTACTATGTATGATTTCATTAAGATTAATTTGTTTTCCAGCTTACCTGAACTTGTTCCAAGATTTCAAGATCAGACAAAAATTTTCCAGAGTCAGTTCGAGTGCGTATCATCAGATTGAATTGATGATCATGTTTTTCTTCCATAGCGGCCATTGCGGAAATCACTGAAGATAAATTACTTGTTTTGGGAGCAGAGTTGCTTTTACTTTTTGGGGTTTCAATTGTAGAAGGAGAGCTTATTAATGCAGGCTGGAGTGATGGAGTCGATGTTTCTGAAGCTAACGATTGATTATCATCCACATCTCCTGCTGGATTCATCGTTGCATTTGTCGAAGATGTCAATGTAGATGAATTGGAATTGGAAGACGAATCTCGATGCCCTCCTGAGCCGGTGCCAGATGGATCAAAAGCAGCAATTACATCTTTAGGTAAAGATTCTGTCCTTCTCAAAACTTTAGGACCTGAACTTTTTGCCCTAGTCTGAACCTCATCCTGTGCTTTGACTACAAATATTTTCTGGATGCTTGATTCGAGTGTTTTGTCTAAATCTCTACAAACAGATCGGATGGAAACAGTTGGACTTGGAGGATTAGGAGATGATAAAGCACTTCCAGCATTACTTGTAGAGTCAAATCTAGCTGACGTAGGTCTTCGTGCTTGTTGATTATGAAATTGTTCTAACGATCCTGCTTGATAAGGTAATGGCTCTGGAGTGTTTTCTTTTGAAGTGAATTGACTACTTACACTTCCTCCGTCTTCAGATGAGGGAGTCTTGCTCAACAGTCCTTTATTGCGTTTTCTTCGGGGAGGTGCCACAGGAGCTTTCATCACAGATGATAAGGACCCTTGTGAGGAGACTTCAGAAGGCTCACCACGTTCACGCCCGTGAAGTCCTAGTTTAATATCTTTGTTCATACAACTGGCAACCAAATCAGGTTCTGGAGCAGATTTTGTACAAGTGTTAATATAGTTACCCTCGTTTGTTCGACGGGTACTCTCTGGTGTTGATGATGTGGAAATCCCTGGTGCAGTAGCCGATTTGGTAATAGAAGGCACATGTTCCGATGAAACACTTGATGAGGATGTAGTTGTAGTTGAATTATTAGACGTTCTTGGGGTAAGTACTGGTGAAAAATTAGGATGAATAGGTAATTGCTGTGTCGTTGAAATTGAAGAAGGTAAACTGATTGACATAGGAGCCGGAGGCAAATGCGTTGAATGGTGCTGCGATTGATGATTACTAGCTGATGTACCAAAATTATTGGATGACGATGATTGATTCCCCATGATACGACCCATTCGACCGACAGATACCCCGGACTGCATACTTACTGTATCATGGTCAACGACTTTAAACGGATGGGAAGTCTTTCCAGATATTGCTCCATAAAGACCTTCCACACTTGAGGTTTGACTGTCTGACGGACTCGTCTCGTCATTTGGGGGCTCCTCAATCTCATCTGTATTCAGTCTTCGTCTCATCTCTTCTAATCTCTTGCGACGTCTCTCTTCTTCTGCCTCTTCTTCCATCTCACTCTGAAAAATCAAAAAACCAAGTAAGCACAAACGAAACACTTTCATTTAAAAAAATTTTGTATTACTTTCAATTCGTCAATTTACTTTTGATAAAATAGATAAAGTACTAGCGTTAAGGGTTCCAGAGCCAGAAAAAGACCCTGGCGGAGGTGTGCTAAAGAAGACCTCAGCCGAAGAGCTGGAGTCAATCTGTGCTGGTGTCAACGTTGTTAAATCAATTCGATCTCTTGGATTATCTAAAACTTTCCTTGTGTACCTTAACATAGTCCCAGTATTAGGCTCTTCAGCATCAAAGAACTCTTCCGAAGAAGTATCACTATCACTCCCCTTTTGACCATCCGAACCCTCATCACTACTGCTGCTACTGCTACTACTCACACTTCCAGTGGTACTACTACTTTCAGTTGATTTGGACATAGCTTCCTCCTCGTTGATATTCGCAAGTCGGTTTCGTTTCATCTAGAATTAGGAAATCGCGAACGAGAAAAAGATAGGATATCTATCTCATTATCCCTCTCTACTTATTTTTTTATTATTCTACTCACTAACTACTAACAATACTACCACTACATAACCTAAGTAGATAAGGTAAGTCGAATTAATTTTTGCTAATTGATAATTAGATAGTCATTATGCAAACAGATAAATGTTATCAAAATAAGGATGATTTAATTAATTATCATTTAATTGTGGATTGCAGAAATGCAGAATGAAATCAAAGTTTTTGTTATATCAAACTCAGGACTACAATGGGTTTGTATTTGGAGCCAGAGTCTATTTGTGGGCAGCAACTTCATCATACACTTTCACTTGTTCAATCATTTCTCTATTGCTGATTGTGTCACCAGCAGCAGCAGAAAGTTGCGTCATGTTCTAGTCCCATTATTACCGATCCACATTAATGGATTCTGATATCATTCATCATCATTCATCGCCATCACTATCAGTATCAGTATATATAGATAGAATGGAACTGTAATATCATCACCGAGACGATGCCCACTTATCCATGAATATGAAAGTAGAACAGGATGGATCAATTTCCAGTCTTTTAGATTTTTGCACATTATATGCATAATGCAAGTTGCAGTTTCAGATGGAGATATAAATTATTGAGATGCATTTATTAAAGATTACAGGAAGGAGCATGAAACGGGTGTAGGTGGATTGGTGGATAAGCTTAAAGCTAATTGACCTACTTTTACATTAAAAGAGAGAAAGATATATGACAATATGACAGTTGAATTGATCTCATAAACGAAGTTTCTCGCACAGAAAAGGTCCACACAACTAAGTAGATTTTTATATAACTTCAATTTCCGTTAGAATGAATCACAGTTAGTCGTAACAGTTGAGTATAGTTTTTATCGCTTTGTGGTTTAATGGATGAACGGACTAAAACTAATTAATGTGAGAGTATAATATGCTTAATGCTTGGATTTAGGATGTAAGTCTTTTTATGGCTTTGCTTTTTTATCCATAATGTATAACAAGAGCTTTTAGTTGAAATTGGTTTAATGATGCATACAATAAATGTACTGTTGGTTGGTTCCAAGAATTCATGAAAGCTAGGCAGCTCCATGAATTTATTTTCAATTCATTCATTCAATTCAAGTTAAAAACTTACTTGGAAACAGTTCTGGTTTTACGTAAAGAACTGATCTATTCAAAAATAATTAGGCGACTTGGTGTTGTTTTCACCAAAAGATATTAGTCTTTAAAAAATCTTAATGACGACGTATTTTAATTTTAGAGGACATGTAGTACATTTTTAAAGGAAACTTTACTTTTTTTGACAGACGCTAACGCGCCGAGTATTCACAAGTATCATCCTCCTACAGAACTAAGGCTGAGACGCTGAAAATGATGTCTTACTAAACTATATAGGTAATAATACTTCCGTTATTAATTTTTACTAATATGTTGCTTCCTGTTCTTACTCGGTTTATTATACGTATTTGTTTTAATCCAGGTTAAAAAAGGCCAAGTTTTGCTGAAATACATTACATAATACTCTCGTTCCTGTAACATCTCTAGGAAAGTGAAGGTGGTCGTGATCGGTCATGATAGTCATGAAGTCATGATATGAACACATTAACAGAATTGGCTAAATTCATTCTAAATGAAGATAAGGATCTCAAGAAACGGTATAGGCTAAGCAGACTTCTATCTTCTGCAGATTATCAGAAAATGGTTTTTTGCTTGCTAGATTTCATTTCGTAGTGTTCCATATTTGGATTTTGCTTAGGCAGAGAAAAAGAAAGGGAAACCTCGCCCTAATAAATGGCAAACATCTCTACTTTTTTATTTTTTACTCCCACATCATCTTACTAAAAGCTTCATCTATTTCTAATGCCAAGTTCTATATCATTGCCTGGCCTATACCTTCAAAAAGTGTTCTTTTTTGTTTTTTGTATTGGTAAATGCTCGCTTGTGCTGGGCTGCTGGGTGACTGTCCTAGTCTTGAGACTCGGAGTAAGTTGAATGAGGGATGTAAACATTTAAGAGTTTTTTAATTTTTTAAACTTTAAATACAATTATTTTAATCTTTTTTCCTTCATTTAAGTATTTTACAAATTGCTAACTAAGTTGTAAGTATTTTTTATAGAGTTATCAAGAGTTATAATCCTGTGCTAGTCGATTATTGTAACAGATTTGTTTATTTTGATTAAGAACTAAATGCAAACTTTGCATTGATTGCAAAGTCTACTATGCACATTCTAAATCAATACTTTGGTTAATTGTTTTTAATATGTTTGTTTATACTTTGTTTATTTATTTTGTTTAGTTGAATTCAAAACGCAACAGATGTCAAATAGCTATTGAGCAAGGTATTATTTACCCAAGCTTGGAAGGTTCCACGATATCAAAATCGAAGCTTATAACAGCTTCCATTTAAATCGCAAACATTTCGTTTTTAACTTCAAACAAGACGGGAGACATGCCAGGGTGAGCTTAATCGTTTTTAAACATTTATAATTGAATTAAGTTCCAATTAAGATACTATTATTTAGGCCCTAAAAAATGTACTTATTGAGGTGAAGGAACAAAGCTAAAAGTATTTCTAATTTGCGTGTGTTTAACTTTTAAATGTGCAACTTGATGACTACCAATATTATTGTACAGAAACTTTGATTTACATTACAGAATTATTTTTATTATATATATATTTATTTATTCATCTTAATTAGGCTTTCATTTTCCTTGTCCAGTTACGAAGTAACTAAACGCAAACCAGTTAGGAATTGGCTATACAGCAACAACTTTTTTTTATACTTGAGGAGAAGAAAACAGATCAAAACTTATCTTTCAACTAAGGTTTAAAGATTTTAAATAACTTCCCTTAAACAAATAAGCTACTAATTTCCGAGTACTAGGTACTTTAGATACAATCGATGTAGTAATTAGGACCCTTTATAATCATGTTATTTTACAGTTTTTTTCTATCAGGGTTTCATCATTTCATAAGTTTTCATATACTTTTTACGTAAGTGATTAAGGTTGTTCGTACTAATTAATTCCGTCTCAAAATATTATTGTGTACAAATACTTAAGCCGAGGTGATTTTTCAGAAGAAAGATAAAATTTAATGATCTTATCTTGTTGAATATTTGGGTGCTCAATTTTATCTCATCAGCTCTCTAAGCAATATATTTACTGAACAAATAAATATAGTGGAGTGGTTTTAGTTTCAAGGCATATCATATCATCATATACATAAGCACCTATATGCTTTCGTGATGTTTGTACTACTGATGAGTAAATAATGCAGATATGAATTATCTTGTGTTTAATCATGGATGATAATGATAATGGGTCTCAAAACCCATTGAAAATACAAGTGGAAGGATATAATGGAATGTTAAGAGTCAAAGTCAAGTAAAGCCAGAGTACACGGCCTAAATCATTTTTAGGTCTTTATGTCGTGTCTTTTCCAAGGTTGTGATTGTGTAATTAGCGTGATACTCTTTAGATCGATAAAAAATTTCTGATGAAATTTGCAAATTTAATTTAAAATTTTTTCAAAATGCAACACTTGCAACTTCATATTGACGAAAGTAGATTATTTATTAGGAGAAAAAGCAAAACTCATAATAAAGATGACTGGGAAAGGTACTTCAAAAGTTTGATTCATCTTTTTAAAAAAATACAGCTGTATTGTATATTTGTAATGTTTTTTATGGAATTTCAGTATTAACCTGGCTCTTGGGACCATGTTCTGCTCCCGGTGTGGGGAGGGTTTCGAACCCCAGGACAAGATTGTCAACTCTAATGGAGAACTGTGGCATCCGGATTGCTTTGTGTGAGTAGAATCTTAGTTCTACTTAATATCTGTTCCTTTCGTTGTCTTTATAATTTGATGTAATTCGAACTTTTGTAATTAAAATGTGAAATTAATGCAACAGGTGTGCCCAATGCTTTCGTCGATTTCCGGATGGCGTTTTCTATGAGTTTGATGGACGGAAGTATTGCGAACATGATTTTCATGTGTTGTTCGCACCTTGTTGTGGGAAATGTGGTAAGTTTTTATTAGTTTTTGTAAGGCGTTTTAAATTGGTTAATAACTAAAACTAACTGAATGAGTGAAAATATTAATAAGCATTTACAAAGGGAGATATGAAATAGATAAGGTTGGCAAATTAAAAATTCTCTATTTCCACGCAATAGCACAACCATTCTATCTAGATCAAACCAAAAACTTATTTATTTATTTGTAAAAAGTTAGAACAAATGACAGAAGAGTTATTTACACTCTTATTTTTGAAATTTTCTTCTCTCAATGTGTGTTTTTCTACAAAATTGTCAAAATTCCATCTAAGAGGTCTTTTTTATGTCAAATAAATCAATTTTGTGATTATTGACTTAATTTTATTTTTCAGGTGAATTCATTGTTGGTCGAGTGATCAAAGCCATGAATGCAAGCTGGCACCCAAAATGTTTCAGTTGCCAAATGTGTGAAAAGGAATTAGCAGACTTGGGCTTTATTAAAAACCAAGGAAGGGCACTTTGTCACGATTGTAATGCCAAAGTCAAAGCCGAAGGACTTGGAAAATATATTTGCCAAAAATGCCAGTAAGTTTTATCTCTTTTTTTTAATTTTCCACACATATACTAGTTTTGAAATATTCTACAAAATTAAATAATTCTTTGTTAATTCTTATTTTAGTGGTGTTATCGATGATAAACCTCTACGCTTCCGTGGAGAAGTATTTCATCCATACCATTTCAACTGCTCTGCTTGTGGAATCGAGTTGAATTCTGATGCTCGAGAAGTCAAATCTCGACCAGGATATGCTGCAAATGACATGAACCAACTCTATTGCCTGAGATGTCATGATAAGATGGGAATCCCTATCTGTGGCGCTTGTCGTCGCCCAATTGAAGAGCGAGTTGTCACTGCTCTAGGAAAGCATTGGCATGTGGAGCACTTTGTTTGTGCCAAATGCGAGAAACCTTTCTTGGGTCATCGCCATTACGAGAAAAAGGGTTTAGCTTATTGCGAAACTCATTACCATCAACTTTTTGGAAATTTGTGTTTCATTTGCAATCAAGTCATCACTGGAGATGGTAAATAGCTAGTTTTTTTTACGACTTTTCAACAAAATAAGTAGCTTTATTAATTTTATTTCTGATATTACAGTGGTGACAGCATTGAACAAAGCCTGGTGTCAGCACCATTTTGCTTGCTCGGTTTGCGACCAACGATTGAATCCCAAATCAAAATTCTATGAATTTGACACAAAACCTGTTTGCAAAAAATGTTATGAGAAGTTCCCAGTAGAACTTCGTCGACGCCTTAAAAAGATGCATGAGCAAGCTGCACGAAGAACAACGGTTTCATCGCCTTTACCTAACCCATAATGTGTTCACAAGCTTCCAAAATGATCATTATCAACACTACATGAGATTTGATGAAGCACTCAGTAGGGTGAAACACTAGAACCCATCACAATCGTTTCTACTTTACTATTACACTGCCGAAATTCATGTTTCTAGCTTGATTAAAATATAATCTTTAAATCAAAAAAATACAATTATTATGTTCTGTCAAAAACCTAATATTATTCTATAAATTATGTTAGTTAACTCATTAGTAGCTTATTATGTACCTAATTTACACATTAAATAATTAACCTCGCAGGTTACCCTCAGTCATAGCCTTAAAAAATACGCTTCCATTCTGGAGATGACTAATTTTCAGTATTCATATGAAAACGAAAGTAGTTAATAAAGTTGAATTGAAATTAGTAAATTACTACTAGATATAAATTGTGTGTCTGTAAATATGACAATCTCGCCTTACAACTACAACTATAATGTATTGCTTTTGCTTAGCTTAGATCTAGATTGCTTGCCTTAATCAATCCTGTGTCTTAAATATTGGAGTATTTAATTGAATCGTATTATTGTATAGTCTTTGCCGTTTGCGTTAAGTTGGAATGTTTTTGACTACGTGAACATTAAAATAATATATTGCTTTGTTATTCTATGAGCAATTTAAAGAATTTAATGGATGTATACCTAAAATGATGTTATGACTTTTGATGAATAAAATTAAAAAAATACTAACAAACAAAACAAGAGCATAATTTACATAATATGGAATCACATTTCAGACGTACGAGAGACTCTCAAATTTTTGACTAGGATGCGTCATCCTTCATGTTATGGTACAATACAATATGAATGAATCTAATGAGTTTATCTGTGTAATTTATGTTTTAATTTTGCGTATTTCATACCAGATATCAAGGAAGACTATACAATATACCCTATACCATTATCCTTACAAATATTTTCACCTCATATAATACCAACCCATACAGGTTTAACGGCCTAATCATTGTGGTCATGTCCAACTGACACTCGAAAACAAAATTTATGCCTCAAGCCTCAAAACTTAGCAAATAAATGACCGTAACAAAAAAGCTAGGTTCTAATGTACTTTCGATATGAATGACAAGGACGAAATGCTTTTAAAAGTGTACATTTCTAAAGGATTAAACAGTTTTATTGAGATTAATTTTAAGAAATAATATTAAACTTTTATTAACTGCGTCTTAAAATGAGAATAATGGTTATTTTTCACATGTATTCTTACTTCCGGAAACCGGAACATACACTCGTAGTCATTTCGAGATTACATCATCCTTTCAGCAGTCAGCAACATTCATACATAAATATAACAATTTAATATTTAATTCCCTTGAATTTAGTACTAGTTATATTACTACAACAATACCGATTGCTAGTGATTATAGTAGAAACAATAAGTCATTAAAAATCTTTTACAATATGTTCCAATCCAATTATATCATGGTAAATTATAACTTAATTGCTATAATAAAATTACAGCTCCGTTTAAACTAATTAATAATAAAACAATCAGTCTAGACAAGATATTTGTTTTTTATAGAAAGAACCAATCTTTCAAAGAATGTCATCGTTATTGTAAACAATCTAGTGTATAATAATAATAAAAATAATTCGCTCCTACATCTTAATGATATATGCACGAGTACGTGGTGTAACTCATAACAAAATTTATTAGTTTTTTCAAATATTTTGATGGTATGTTGTCAATCATCATAATGTTTTAGTTCATCAGCGATGTGCTCATTGTCCTTGGGTTTCTTAAACTGCTTCTTTCTTTGGCCCTTCCTCCGCACTGGTTGCTTTATAGGTTTCTTGATTCCATGATCAAGCATAGATCTTATGCCTTGTTTGTCTAGATACTCTTCTATCTTTGCGTCATCGATTCCATCCACTGCAACCGATCTCCAAAGTTTTACAAACTCTTCATCAACTGTAAAATCCGCATGTCGATCGTTGTAAAATAAAACCTTCTTTTTGTCTTGTCTTATGATCGTTATTATTTCAGAGTCGATATTCTTAAAATATAACCAATAACATATTACTTTTTAAATACAATTGATTCAATGGTTTAATTATGAAGCGCTTAGAAAAATGCGATAAAACTATAGGCATCATATCTTTGAATTCTTACTTTAAGGACTTTTTCAGCATGAGGTACGGATTCGACTACTTCATCCCGAAGTATTCCACCAAGACCCTTCATATCATGTTGTTTAAGAAGTCGTAGAAGAGATTTCTTGTCTCGGCATCCTAATGGAGGCTTGAAGACGTATTTGCCTTCGAAAGTCATGTCAATCTTTGGATTGTGCGGCAAGGCTTCAGTATGTAGCCACTGAAAAAATTAATGCTTTTTTAAATTGTTGTGAGAAGTTACCACTAGAACTCTGATGCATGTTAAAATTTACATGATTGCCCTTTGCCCTACCTAATTCGGTTTAAGTTTCCAATAGCTTAGCTGTTTAGGATTACCTGTCTAATTTTACCGGAAACATCTAGCTGATTAGTTTCATCCAAAATTTCTTCCATGGACAAGGGATGATCTTCTCCATCCTGAAACTTCTGCTTCAAATGTTTCACAATTTTTGTCAAGACACCGAACTTGTAAGATGAACCTGAACCAACTCCTGCTAAACCTTTGAACCTATAAAGCAGTAATACAATACAACATCATACTGATCATACCACGACAGTATTTAGGAACATAAAGAGGAACCTAAACATCAGTTAAAAAAGTAATTTCATCAATTTCTCCAACCCTAAGAAGCTTTCAGGAGTTGTATTCTTACATGCTACCACTAGGGCCTCCAGACGGGCCATTCGCAGCTGAAGAACTCGAACTGCCTGCAGAAGAGTTTGACCATTTTGGTTTTCTATTTGCATTATCTCCACTGTCCTCTGCTTTCCGTTTCTTTGTTTCGATACTGCAATACAAACATTAAAAAAACACACTTGTAAATTGCAAATTGACATTCAACAATAAATACTTTCTTTCATCTTTGACTTCTTCAGACTTATTGTTGATTGTGGTTTATTAGGTTATAGATCAACCTGTCACCTGTGGACCTCAGGACATGTAACCCGAGTAAAAACTCATAAAAACTGAAAAGGAAGGCCTATTTGTTGCTTGCATTTGATTATATTATTATGTATTACATTATTAAACACAACAACTCTCATACAGTCAACAGGCTTAACACAAAATTCACCTCATTAATTTTATACATTACACATTACACATTTAATGGCTTAAATTATAAAACAAAGGAAATCGAAATACAACAATACAACAAAATATTGAATATGTTAAGGAAAGTGAAAAGGTTAAGGTTAAAGTTCAATATCTACTTACACTGGAGTAGCAAATGCTCTTTTTTTGAACAACTCCCGTTCTCGTAACAAA